>PVJH01047033.1:0-11525 GCA_004026705.1 Nesogale talazaci
ACTTCCGGCCTGAAGAGGTGTACGTCTTCCAGTCCACTGGGGGCAGCGGGCTCTGGGAGCGGCTGATGGTCATCATGGGCTGGGGCTGCGAGGGTCCGTCCTGCACCTTCACTTCATGCTGCACTGGTGGGGCTGGGGGCTTCAGGAAGCTGCCTGGCTTGTGCGCTGGCCACATGGACCCCCAGAGAGAGGAGCAGAGGGGGGATTAACTATCCTGTTGATATGACCCCTCCCCCATGCCCCCACCACCTCCTGAAAGACCGTGGGACCTACGGTAATACCAGAATTCCCCAAAGGAGGGGCTTAACCCAAACCAAAGCCACGGCCATGAAGTCAATTCTAACTCCTAGCAGCCCTGTGGGTTTCCCAGACTGAAAATAGCATAGGATTAGACAGCCTCTTCTTGCTCCAGTGGAGTCCCGGGAGGCTTCAAGCTGCCGATCTTGTGGTTAGCAGGGGACTCCAAGGAGACCTGGTGCCGCAGCAGGTGGACTGCTCGCCGCAAAGTGGGTAGTTTCAACTCCCCAGCCATTGCACGGAAACCTCCGGGAGGGCTCTCCCCTGCCCTCTCGGGGCACGAAGAGTCACAAATTGACTCCAAGATAGGGAAGTTGGTCTGTGGGTTTTTTTTTTAGGGGACATTGTTTGGGCTGACGACTTGCTTTGAAGCTGAGTCTGTGTTGTGGATCCTCATTTAGATTGCAAGCTTCCTGGCAGTGGCGAGAGTGCAGGTGGCAGAGGCTGCCGAATGCATGTGTTTGGTGCCACCTTGTGTCTGTAATCGGCACTGCCGCCTGCCTCGGGCTCGGGAGAAAGGAGCCCCCGTGGTGTAGTGGTTATGTGTTGGGCTGCCATCTGTGTGGTCCACGGTTCAAATCCACCATGGGAGAAGGTTTGGGCTTTCTATTCAATTTCTATCCTATTCTATTACAACCTGGGAAACCCAACCTACCCAACAGCAGCATTCTCCTTGTCCCCGATTCCAGCCTCCTACCCCGTGGAGACTCACAGAGGGAGGTGCAGCGGCAGGGGTCATGTCTATCCAGGTAGTGGCCGAGCGTGTCCCAGCCACCGCCCACGCGCACCATCACATGATTCCGGAGGATCTAGAGGAGGCCAGGATGAGGCTGAGGACAGGCGCCCACCCCAGCTGAGAGGGACTTTCTCCCAGGGCACCCTTGTACACAGGTGGGGCCTGGAAGGCCCATGTTTTACAGCCCCTGTTCCTCTGTATCTGCACTGGGTCCTACCTGTTGTCAGAGATAGCGGTGGGGCTGACAACAGGAGGTTGCCCTAGGTCTGTGCAAGGGATCGAGGTGTCACCGGACCCCAAGGTGCTGCCTCTCCATTCCGTGTCAAGGGGTGTGCGCCCAGGCAAGCTGTATCAGCAATGGAGCCTAATTCCTCTCGCCTTGCCACTGTGGCGTGGGTGGAAGAGCCCTGCATGTCCTAGCCACTGCCCTCTGGGGGGAGATCACCTAGTCACTCTGGGTTTGGTGAGACCATGACTCCCTGCCCTGACCTGCTTGGGGGAGGAACCAGGAAGCTGGCTCTGCCCCAGGTGTGGTCTGTGTCCACACTCCTGGCTACAGACCTATGGGTATTTGGGTGGGGTAGTAGGGGGCACATTGCAAACCTGTACTCGGCCTTTGCAGAATGTACCAAGCCAGGCACTGTAGGGCATACTACAGAGTCTGTGTGGCTGGGGCCATGTGCTCTGAGCAAGCCTGTGGGCAGGGTGGAGGGGATGGGAAAGTGAAAGTGCCCACCTCCACACCCCTCTTCTACCCAGAGACCCCTCTGTTAGGCCAAGGGAGACCGACAAAGATATGCTTCTACCTGCCCCGTTTGGAAGATGGGATAGGCTTATCTCCTGGAATTTCTCTTCAAAAGGGGAGGCCCAGAACTTGATACCTTGGGGCGAATGGTGACTGCCTGCCCTTGCCTCTAGGCTTGGGAAAGGCCCTGGGAGAGTCAACCCTCTTCTGTAGGCATGTGGGCCCGACCACCACAGCCTGGAACTTACCCGGATAAAGATGAGGGTGTTCGAGTCTCCCACACGGTACTTCCCCTCGGACACCTTGACCATGGAGAATTGAACTGGGCATGTGCAGTGGCTGATGAGATTCTGCACCTGCAGACAGGGAGGAGGCAGTGGGCACAGCCTCCCCTTTGCCCAGACTCTAGGCCCCTTCCACCATGGAGGGCTGCCCCCACCTCCCTTGGAGGCTTCCTTGAGGCCAAGGCTGGAGATGGACCTCATGTTGCGAACGAGGCAGTGGGGGGAATGGCGAGGAGACAAGATGGAGGTGAGCTGACAGAAGACTTGGTCCCACCTCCCCTGCCGCCTATATCTTGAGCCAATGAAGAAACCGCCCTGAACCCTTCTTTCTCAGAGATGAAGATGGGGTTCATCTCAGGACGTGTTTCTGCCAGGAAGGTCTGCTCTGGGCCTGCCAGGTGTAAGCCCTCGGCGTCTAATACCCACAACGGCCCCAGAAGGCCACTTTAGGGATGAGGGGCCGTGCCCCGGAGAGGTAAAATAATTTGCCCAAAGCCACACAGCTACAAATTAGCGGAGTCAAGCCCTGATCGGGAACGGCGCACCAGGCCCGGTGGGGTTACAGGAGTGCTGTGCCCGGTGCTGGGTGTGCCACAAACACCTCGTAGGCAGCCCTGGTGGGGTCGTGGTTACCCGTTAGGCTGCCGGGTCACAAAGCCAGCGATTTGAAACCACTAGCCGGCCTGGGACACTCACGGGGGCAGTGCTACCCTGCCCTGTCGGGTCACTCGGAGTAAACTTGGGCCCTGTTTTGTTTTGTGGGCAAAGCCACCATACTGGGGTGGAGGCCCAGAGTACAAACGGGACTACCCATCTGGAACTCCTGTCGGGGCAGGAAGGGGGTCATCCTAAGGCTTGGGGCACGTGGCCCAGCCGCCCCCCCCCCTCCCCTCACCATCTGGTCCAGGTTGCGGAAGTGGCAGGCTCGTCGCACGGGCGGCGCGGGCGGGGGTGGGTCCGGAGGGGGCAGCGCCAGCTCCAGCCGCAGCTCCTCGTCGATTTCCTCCTCCAGCTGCACCAGGGTGGGCGCCGCGACCCCGAAGCGCCAGGCGCGGCGGCCCAGCTCGAGCAGGCACAGCACCACGTTCTTGACGTTCTTGCGCAGCACCAAGTCCTCCGTCTCGAACATCAGCACCTCTGGGGATGGGGAGGAGGTCGCCTGAGCCCCCTCCCTCCTCCCTGGGGGAAGCCTATGATGGGCTGCGAGCGCTCAAGGGCAGGCCCTCGGTGAGACAGCAGTCCTCCGGACTGAGGCCATGGACGGGAAGGTCCTGGGGGCCCTGGAGGGGAGGGGCATGAGGGTGGCTTGGTCTCAGATCTTAGGGTCAAACCAGTCTACAGGAGGGCTGGGGCAGCCCTGCCAAGACACTGGCCCTGGCAAGAGAAGGGTTACCGCCCTCTTGAGCCCCGCCCCCTCCCTCAGCTCCCCAGGATGGGTCAAGGGCAAGAAGTGCTTTCTTATACCTCCCACCTTGGCTGTTGTCCCCACTGTGGGTCAGGCATCTCACGCTCCAGCTCCAGGAGGGCCCGAGCCTGCCTGCCAGCATCAGAGCCCTGGGCTCCCTCACTAGCTGTGTTGTCAGCCTGTAAAATGGGGGTGCAGTCCTCATGGCATTGTGAGGCTTGGATGAGCTGGTTCATGCACCTCGGAACAGAACCTCGCCTCTGGGAGCACTTGGGAGAACATTAGCCGTGACTGGTCTCTGAACAGCCCGACTTTTGACTGGTCAGTGAGTTGAAGTTGTTTTTCTAAGCCAGCAGCCATGCCATGGGGGAATGCTTGCAGCCAGGTGGGAAATCCAGGTTAAGTTCCCGGCCCAGGCACCTGTCGGTCTGTGGAGGTCTATGTGTTGCTATAAATCTGAACAGGTTTCCAGCGATGGAGTAGGAAGAAAGGCCTGGTGCTCTGCTTTCAAAAATCATCTCCACAACCTCACCCACCACCGATTGTGGAGACAGCACAGGACCAGCTGGCATTTGGTCCCCTTTTTCTGAGATCCCTGTGAGTCAGGGACCTACTCTGCTGAAAACCAACAACAACAAACCGGCCCTTCAATGCCCTCTCACCAGCCTAAGGTCTCCCTTCCCCTCCTCACACGAGAAGCGGTGGAAATGTCTGGTCTCCTCCCTCTGCGGGGTCCGGGGCCTCCCTGAGCTCTGCAGGCCCCAGCAGGGCCGAACTCCACCCCATCACCCCAGCAGCCACCCCTGTCCTCTCCTCACCGCAACATCCAGCCTGGCTTCTCGAAACAAAAGCCAAACTCGCTGCCATCAAGTCGATGTCAACTGCGAGTGATGCCCCTGGGGTTTTTCAAGACTGTCACTCTTTTTTGTTTTGTTTTGTTTGGGGGGGCATCACTGTGGTGGTGGGAGTAGGAGGCCCAGCCTTTGCTCTGTGATGCTGAAATCGAACCTCCATCCCAGTGGGCCGCAGTCTCACGCACAACCACTATGCCACCGGGGCTCAGCCTAGACTGTCACTCTTTAGGGGGATAGAAAGTCCAGTCTTCCTCCCCCGGAGCAGCTGGTGGTTTCAAACTGCCGACCGTGCAGATTGTAGCCCTGCTGTAACCACCTCAGCAACAGGGTTCCTACCTGGCTTCTGTAAGCATCCCCTTCTGTGCCCTACTCTCCCCTTAACTCCTCTCCCCAAACTTGTTTAAAACTCCAGATCTCCCGCCTGTTTGCAGCCTCTCTCCGTCCCACGTGTGCCTCCCCGGAGAGCTGCTGTCTCCTCGGGTTCCCAGCCATCCATCCTCCTCGAATTGAGTGTGTATCCAGCAGGCTGGAACTTACAGGGCGGCACGTTTCTCTCGCCCCCCCTAGCCTGTGAGCACCTGGGCACGGGCTCTCGCTCCGACGGGTCCTTCACGCCCAGCCTGAGGCTCAGTACAAAGAAGGCGCTGAATCCGCGTATTTGAAAATGAGTCGATCACCCAGCACATCTGCTTATTCAAGCGTGGATCCCTGGTGGCATAGTGGTTATACATGGGGCTGGTAGCTGCAGAGTCAGCAGTTCAAAGCCACCAGTGACTCCACAGGAGAAAGACAGGTTTTTTTGTTTTTTTTTTTAAGACAGGCTTTTCTACTCCTATAAAAAGCCCCTGCCAATCAGGCTGAGCCCCGGTGGCGAAGTGGTTGTGCGCGGGACTGCGGCCCACTGGGTTGGAGGTTCAATACCAGCTCCCAGGAGCAAAGGCTGCGCCTCCTATTCCCACCACCTGAGGGCAGTGATGCCAAAAAAAATTAAATAAAAAAGCCCCTGTCAGTTAGGGCTACCCTGTCACTATGAGTCAGAATCAACTTGATGGCAGTGATGTTTTTAAAATTATTAGTAGGGAGGGTTTGCTATGAGGTGGGGTGGCTGAGCATGACAATCGTGAGGTGACCCAGGGGGACCTGGAAGGAAGACCCAGCCTGTCCCCACCAGTGACAGACAGGAGAAGGGAGAGTTGAGGGTGGTTACCTTGGATGCCCATCTCCTTGCGACACCACTGGATGAAGTTGGAGACATTGTCCCGTGCCTGGAAGGTGCCCGGCTGGGCGGCCCCATTGCAGGACACTCCGGCCCGGGGCACGGGAATCCTTTGGGCTTGGGCAGGTGCCTCAGCCAGGAAGGCCAAGGCGGCCTTGGTGACAGCATTGGCGTGGCGGCACAGCACCAGGCCCGTCTCCAGCATGGGCAGGAAGTTGGCCCTGTCTATGTCCAAGCCGTAGAGATCACGCAGCCACTCGGCTAAGTCCTCCTTCATGGCCTCCAGGTAGTGCTCACTGGACTTAAAGGGCCGGATGCTGCGCACGGGGGGCACAGGGGTCCCAGGCCTTCTCCTGAGCGCGCTGGGCTGCAGCATGGCTCCACCATCCACCAGAGAGGAGGAGGACACCTCTTCTCGCCCACTGCTGGTCTCCACTCTCGCCACCGGCTGGGTCTTGACCCGTGCTGCTCCCGGGTTCCTCGGGGTTCCCCTGCCACCCAGGTCTTCGGGCTCTGTCATTGGCCTCTAGCTTCAGCCCCCTGGCCAGGCCCAGCCCCCACCTCCCACATTCCTCAGGGCCTGTCCGGCCGCTCTCAGCCTTCTACTCTGGAGCAGCCTCACCCTCTGGATGTCCAGTCCAAGAAGAGTTGCCTGTCTCCCAGGCCAGGGGCGGATCGAGGGGGCGGCATACCTCTTTCCTGAGGGCTGGACAGGTCCCCGCTGCTGGAGGAGCCTGCTGGCTGTCTGTGCACTGCTCTCCTCCCCTCTCCTTGGAGACGGTGGCTGCTACAAACACTCCCCGTGAGTCCTCCCCCGGGCAGGGCAAGGACTGCCCTGCCCAGCCTGCCCTGGAGTGGATGGGCAGGAAGGAGAAAACCCCACTGCCTTTTCTCACGGGGTGAGGGTCCTGGGGAGGGGGGAAGGAAGCGGGGCCTGGGGTTGGTGTGTCCTGTGGGTCCGGTGCAAGGAGGGAAGACTGCCCCAAGTCCCCGTGTGCACCGAACCGGAGTCTCCTCCGCTGAAAGCAGGAGCAGCTTGTCCACCTCACCTGGGTGTCGGGCGGAATAAAGGTATGTAAAAGCGTAAGACGAGCGCTGAGCCCTGGTGGCATAGTGGTTGAGTGCGGGACTGCGGCCCACAGGATGGGTGGTTCAAACCCAGCAGCAGCTCTCCAGGAGCAAGGCTGGGCCTCCCACTCACACCAGAGGGCAGTGACGCGCACACACACGCACACACACACACACACACACACACACACAGCGTGAGACCTTCGGAATACACCGAGGCACTTCTAGACCTAGGACTGGGTGGGTCCCAGCTCTCAGCAGTCCTGTCTATGCCTAAACAAACACCAAACCCAGGGCTGCCAGCCCATGGAGGCCAACTCCTAGCAACTAACTGTCCCACCAGGGGTCCTGAGTCTGGCCTTACAACCCCCAATTTCTTGGGACCATCTGCTCCTCCCCACCCTCATTCTAACCAAGCGATGATCCTGGAGCCGGCTGTCATGTGCCATACCTCAGCCGAGGGCCTGAGGGCCCAAGAAGCCAGGTGAGTACAGGCTTCATCACTCATCTGTAGGGAACAATGTCATCTTCGCCCCCCACGCCCACCCCCCATCCAAGATCGTCCTTCCAGGTCTGGCTGGCATCTGTCTCTCATCCAATCCCGTGGCACCGGCTGAGGAATCAAAGCCTCTTTCTACATGTGCCAGCCCTCCTGGGGACAGAATGTCCAGTAAGCCGAGTCAGCCCAGGTGGGCTAGGCCTGTCTTTTTTCACAGATGAGTATGATCACCTGGCCTTTTGGGTGCCCCACTCGGCCTCATTCCCATGCCCCAGAGAACCACTCACCCAATAAACCTTATCGGAGACAATACTGGGTGCCAGGGACCCTCCCTCACAGCCCTGAGGAAGGACCCAGGTGTCCTTCCAAAAAGACCTGGTGTCTGATGGTTATTTACATTTTAGTGGGCATAGTGGTTGTGTGCGGGACTGCGGCCCACTGGGTTGTAGGTTTAAATCCAGCAGCAAGGCTGGGCCATGCCCAAAAAACAAGACAAAAATAGGGCATAGGGGGAAAGCTACTATATACATACATCCCTGGGGTGAGGTACAGCAATTATGGCAGGGACCAAATCCTATCCAGGGACATATACAACAACCAACTAAATAAGAGGGGGAAGAAAGAGAGAAAAATGAACAAAGACATAGGTAGGGGGGGGAGCAGGGTACTAACCAATCCAAGGGGGAGGGTATGGCTTATATCTCCACAGGAGAGGAAGAGAGAGAACAGGCTTCAACCCGATGCACCAAACATGAATACAACACACTACCAGGGGACCAAGAAAGAGGTCTGCGGGCCAGCCCCAATCCCAATTATGTGGACATCCCCCACCCTCAGAAGAATGTGCTTCAGAGGACAGCACTGGGGCTACAGTTTTGGGAGAGGTGCGCTTCGGATTAGAGCGCATGGGAGACACTCAAAGGGATGGAGAGGGAGGAGAGGACATCCTGGCCCACCATGCTCCCAGAACGATTTTCCTGCTCAGAGCAGACAATGCATATGGAGGATTGTAGGGCCAGTTCCACCACAGGACACAACGCTCCTCATTGAACCATGACACTATGGGCACAGCACTAGAGACAGTGCAGAATAGTGCATGGTCTGGCCCCATCATGCTGAGGTGTGCATGCAGCAGAGCAGCAGGGGGAGCAGAGTGATGAACACCCCCCACCCCCACGGGGGAATATAAAAACAGACTTGGGAGACAGAGTGTGGCACCCCATCAGACTCGACTAGAAAACACTTGTAAAGGCCAACTCACAGACCTTGAACTGTTTATAGACTTGTCCATTTTTGTTGGTGGCTTTTTTTTTTTTGGTTACTCTTATTTTGTCTTGTTTTCTGCTGTTGTTGTTTTGCTGATTTTGACTTCCTTTGTGGCTTTATTTGCCCTTGCCTGTTTTTTGCACTTATTAATGTCTGCATATCTATCTAGATAAGACAGGCAGGATAAATAATTCAGAGATGAAAGAACGGGACCAATGGTTAGGGGGTGGTGGATACGGGAGAGGGGAGGTGGGAGAAAGAAAGTAGGGTGAGAGACAAACTCAGGGACAAGGGAACAACAAGTGAACTAAAATCAATGGAAGGAAGGTCGTGGGATGGTTAGTGGGGCTGAATCAAGGGCAATGTAGCAGCAAAGAATTACTACACTCAAATGACGTGTGAATATGATAGTGGGATAAGAGGGAAGTAAAAAGGAGATAAAGGAAACAACCAGGAGGCAAAGGATATTTATAGAATCTTAAATATAGACATGTACATATGTGTATATATGTACATATATACATATATTTAATGAGAGGGGAATCGAACTATGTACTCATATCTATATGTTAAGAATTAAGGTTGCAGATGGACACTGAGCATCAACTCAAGTACTCCCACAACACAAGAACACTTTGTTCTAATAATTCGGCATTCTGTGATGCTCACCTCCAGAAATGATTGCTGAAGACAAAATGAGTGCATAAGCAAATGTGGTGAAGATAGCTGATGGTGTCTGGCTATCAAAGGATATAGGGGTCTTAAAGGCTTGAAGATAAACAAGTGACCATCTAGCTTAGAAGCAGCAAAGTCCACATGGAAGAAGCACACCAGCCTGTGTGATCATGAAGTGTTGATGGGATCAGGTATGTAATACCTAGAATAAAATCATACCCAAGGTGAATGGGGCAGGGGAGCATGGAGTTGAAATCCAATGCCCATCTGTAGACAATTGGACCTCCCCTGACAGAGGGGTCACAGAAGAGTTGAGCCAGTCAGGATGCAGTATAGCAGTGATGAAACACACAACTTCCTCTAGCTCTTTGGATTAGACCAGAGCACGCACACTGATACAGATAAGAGCCTGCAACACAGGGGATTCAGGATAGATAAACCCCTCAGGGCCAACAAGAAGAATAGAAATACCAGGAGAATTAGGGGAGGGTGGGGGGAGAAAGGGGGACTCGATCATAAGGATCAATCCATAACCCCCTCCCAGAAGGATGAATAATGGAAAAATGGATGAGGGGCAAAGGACGGTGTAAGATATGGGAAAAAATAATAATCTATGACTTATCAAGGGCTCAGGAGGGAGGGAGACCGAGGGAGGGGGAATAAATGGGGAGCTGATATCAGGGGCTCGAGTGGGAAGAGAATGCTTTTAAAATGATGGCAGCCCCCCCCCCAGTAAAATGATTAATTTTTTTAAAAGGGGGGAGGGGAAAGGGGAGGTTTTTTTAAGGAGCTTGTATCAAGGGCTCAAGTGGAAAATATTGGGAAATGTACGTGGAAATATGTGTGCAAATGTGCTTGATACAAATGATGTACTGAATGTTGTAGTAGCTGTAAGAGCCCCCAATAAATTTTTTTAAAAAAATGATGGCAGCATATGTGCAAATGTGCTTGCCACGCTGGAGGAGTGTATGGATTGTGATGAGATGTAAGAGCCCCCAATAAAAGTATTAAAAAACAAGAATATGGCGTCTTCCATCGGTCTGCTTCCTCCTTTGCTTTTCTTTATCCAGTCACCTTTCTTTCTCTTCAGAGAGCCTCTTCCCCTCCTTCCCGTCTGTTCCAGGGTGAAGGCCAACATGTAAGCATCACGGGACTCCTAAGCAAACACCCATGCTGGTGGTTCATCTGACTCTGGCGAGGAGAAGCCTCACTGAGGTCAGAGCAGCTTCAGCAACTCTCGGGAAATGCGCAGTGTTTAGCAGCTAACCACAATAGCTGCCCTTCACTCGCCCTCTCTTCTCCGGGCTCTGTGCTTCATCTGCAATTGTCCTGAAGAGAAGAGGGAGAGGGTTCCCACTTCAGCTCATTGATCTTGTATTTAACCATGTAAGTTACTTGTCAACACTCCCAAAGAGCTCACCTTACTTCCTTCTGGTTTTTCTTCTCCCTCCTGTGTTATTCTGTATCTTTGTCCTCGCCCCAGCTGACTGTTCTCTCCCCTCTACTTTTTGCTTCCTCTTCCCTCCCTGGCCTTCTCCCACAAGGTAGCTCTCCAAGTCTATTTCCTTTGTAATGAATCCTTTATCTTGATCCCCACCCCCACCCCCATCCCCGCCCTTTGTAACAGAGGTCTCACATAACAGTTGTCCTTTTGGCTCACCCATGCTGTGCGACGTTGCCTGGTCCACTCCTGGCGTCGTAGTGATGCACATGGTATTCCGTTGTGTGTAAGTGCCCGAGGTTCTCCATCTAGTCTGCTGTGGCTGGGCCTTGGAGGTGTTTCCAGCTTCTTGCTTTCATGAGCAATGCTGTGATGCACATGGGTGTTCATCTTCTAACTGTAATTGCTGTTCAAGTAGGTGAATTAGGGCTGAGCCCTGGTGGCGTAGTGGTTGTGCGCAGGGCTGCGGCCCACTGGGACGGAGGTTCCATTCCAGCAGTGGGGCTGGGCCTCCTGCTCCCACCACCGGAGAATAGTGATGCCCAGCCCCCCCAAAAAAATTTATATCTGACTTAGGAACCACAACATGTAATATTTGGAAAATGGGTCAGTTCTTAGCAACATTTGTATGTACGTCCTTCTAAATGGCCAGAGGTCTCTCTTAAGGCAAACGAAGAGTGGGCTATTTCTAAGATTCTCCCAGATGCTATGAAGGATAGATGTCCCTTCATCACCATATATCATCCTCCAGGCCTCACCAAGGCTTGTTTGAAGAATTTGGAAAGTCAGCAAGAGAGATGTCATTTTCCGGGCACTTTGATTTGGGCCTCTTTGGGTGGGTTGATGCATGTCAGGGCTTTGCGTTGGTTGATGTATGTCAAGGTTTCTGCTCTTCAAATCAACGCTATTTTGAAATGTATCATCCAAGCACACGCTCTTGTATTTATGTAAATATTTCAGTGTTTCATCCTTGAATATGTCAAACTCTGTAAGATTCTCCATCAACCTTTATTTACTATTAGAAAATAAAACTCTAAGA
>PVJH01047034.1:0-11557 GCA_004026705.1 Nesogale talazaci
TAAGACCTTTTGCCCATTCTATTTAATACCTGAGATCTTTGGAATTTTGTTTAAATATTTATTGCTTCTGAGGTTGCTTTACATTGATTGGCAACTTGGATTTATTGCCTTGTAAGAACTTTCCAAACAGGCTATAGGTTTATTCATTGTTCTTGTTTCACAGGCCTTTAGATTCTGAGACTAATCGTTTTCCCTTAGTGAATAAATATTATCGTAAGTATTGCTTTGGGCTTGAAGTTAAACTTGCAACCATTTAATAGAGAAGCATCAAGTCCACATGCAACAAGTACACCTGCCTGTGCGATCATAAGGTGCCAATGGAATCAGGTAACAGGTACTAGAAGACACCTCCACCCCCCAACAAATATATTGTTGAGGAGGAGGGGGTGTCAGAGCAGAGACCTAGAACTCCTCTGTAGACAATAGGACATCCCCTCACAGAAGGGTCACAAAGAACATGAGTCAACCAGGGGCCCGGATAGCACCATGGAAACACACACTATTCCTCTGGTTCTTGGAGGCTTCCTCAGCCCCCACCATCATGAACGCAATTGTGCCTTTCAGTTCTGATTAGACTGGAGCATGTACACTGATACAGAAAAGAGCTCACAGCACACTGGATCCAGGTCAAATAGACCCTCAGGAAGAGAAATGGAAGTAAATAACAGGACAGTAGGGGGAAGGTGGGGGGGAGCAAGGGAGGAATAGGAAACCAATCACAATGATTGACACATAACACACACCTCCAGCTGCCACCATGGGGACGAACAGCAGAAATGTGGGGGACAGGAGACAACGGTTGGTGTAAGACATGAAAACAATAATAATTTATAGTTTATCAAGGGGTCACGAGGATGGGAGGAGGGAGAAAAAAAGGGCTCAAAAAGAAAGTAAATGTTTAGAAAATGATTATGGCAACATATGTACAAATATTCTTGATACAATTGATGTATGGACTATTATAAGAGCTGTAAGAGCCCCCAGTAAAATGATTTTAAAAAAAAGATTGCTTTGGGGCCTAGCCACCATTGTTTGTTGAAGTAGTTTTGCTCTATTGCTTAAGTTTTATCATTTGTATAGGTAAACCTTCCCATATGTTTAAACAAAAAACCTTTTACATCTCATTAATATTTTAATATATCTTTAGACTGAATAAATGATACTTTTTGTAATTGTTTTTATTAGAATTATCAAATGTTAAAAGGTTTTTCTAATCTGAGTTTGCAAAAACCTGATGTGCTGCCCATGAAGCAAATCATGTATATAAGTAAGATATATTTAATGGATGTATTTATACTCTTATTTCAAAATTTTTAACCTAACTCAAGGCTAATTTGGGTCTAATGTGAGTTCTTGCGATACTTATCCTCAAAGTACAATCACTGAAGATCGGGTGCTTTAGTGAAGTACAGTGAAGAAATTAAATGTTGCCCAGCTATCATAAAATATAATGAAAGTGACAATACTAGGAGGGGGAAGGGAAGGTGGGGGGAGAAGGGGAGGACCTATCACAATGATCTACATATACCCCCTTCCAAGGGGGGCGGATAACAAAAAAGTGGGTGAAGAGATATTGATCAGTGTAAGACATGAAAAAATAATAATAATTTATAAATTATCAAGGGTTCATGAGGGAGGAAGGGGGAAAAATGAGGACCTCGGACCAAGGGCTGAAGTCCAAAGAAAATGTTTTGAGAATCATGATGGCAACAAATGTACAGATGTCCTTGACATAATGGATGTATGTATGGATTGTGATAAGATCTGTATGAGCCCCCAGCAAACTGATATATTTTAAAAAGAAAGCACATATATATGTATGTATATATATATGGATCTTAAAAGTTTGTCCTAAAGCAAATAGCTATCTAATGGATCCATCAACCAGTGCATGCAGAAGAAAACACACCAACCTAAGTGTGACCAAGAAATGCTAAAGCAATTGGTTTCTGGAAGCTTGTGATCTACAACAGTACCCTAACTCCATTTTTAGTTTTGACATGGTTCTGGTGCCATTTTAATTCTTCAGATTACTTCCCCAGGGCTGACTAGCCATTAAACAGACAGTGTAGCTATATAGACCAATCCAAGCCTATTGAAAGTTTACCCTCAGGAAGAATATAGCTGAACTAGTATCAGAAAAGTGTCCACACAAAGAGCTAGAAACCTTGCCTGGGCAAATCCTCCTACAAAAAGAACTTTCCTGAGTATGTCTTTAATAATTTACCAAAAAGTAGCTAATCCTGTTTTTATCCTCCAAAGATGCAGCCCAATCATGGTCTTCCCCCCCCCCACCCCACTTGTGTAACTAATTGACCTGCCATCGATCACCATCTTATGATCGGTTGTTTCCTATGGCATGTTATGAAAACCAATGGATCCCACTGGTCCGTGGACTAGGTAAATGAGGCAGTTTCCCTCATCCATATGAATATCTTCGTTTATGTCTCTATAGAACCCTATTCCTTCTGAGGGGTTTTTCTCTATGAGAACCTCTCCCAACTACCAGACAGAGATTGTAGCTTATATTAGCACTTAGTTCGCCATTCTAAGAGCTTTACAGACCGTACTTTCACTCATTCTTCCCAACAACTCTCCAATGTGAGGATGACCCCCACTTTACAGAAGGAAGCTGATGCCCAAAAGAATCAGGTAACTTGTTCAAGGTCATGTGATAAACGAGGCCTGGCATTGACTCCCAAACCTCTATTCCCACCGTTGTTCACAGAGTGCCTCCTCCCAATCAGGCTGCCCTTCCTGAGACTGCTAGGGAGCTTCTTCTTCTCATTTCTGCACTTCTTGGGTCCAGTATCTTTTTCCTTTCCTCGATTCTTTCCTCTGTATGCTCGGCCATTGCTTGTGTCTGCTGAGGCATAGAAGCTCTTCAATAACTGATTTATTATAGTTGTTGTTATCAGATAATAGAAACTGTTTTAATTCCCTTGGAGCCCAGATTTCTGGTTTTCATAGAGGCTGAGATGATCCATTAAGTCCTTGCTTTTAGATGTCTTTGAGACTTGAGCTTTGTAGAAATTGGTTTTTAAAAGTCACCTTTGAGTCAAACAATGGAATAGATCAGGGTGGAGAATCTTTGTTTTGCCAAGGGCCATTTGAAGGATTATATTATCATTCTCCAACTATACAAAATTATCCTGCATATCTGGTCACACATTTACTTAATGCACCCTTAAAATGATGGCTGCAACAGAAGCATGTGAGGTTAGCTAGTGTTGATGGTGATTCTACTTTGAACTGCTTTTCCAGGTTCATGTTCATCAGTCAGGAACAGTCAACTCCTTGCGTTGTGAAAAGAACTATTTACAGCATTGATTTGTTCTAAATATAGATTCATTTTTCACTGTTTGTCTCCTCCATGTGGGGAATTCATTGGTGCTTATATAATGTTTCTAAAGCTCAAGCAGTGGGAAGTGGTTGTACTTAGCTCTCAGTTAATTATCACTGTGCAGTTGGATGAGTTCATGTTGTAGGTCAGCAGGCACATCAGCGGCATTAAATGGTCTAGCAGAGATGTTCAATACCACTTGTGTATTTTTCATATCCTTCAGTCTTTAATCAAATGCTTAAATTAAGTTCCATCCATTCCCCAGCGTAATCAAGTGTCATAGAACGTTTTTGCCTTCCCGGAGTGGGGCAGTGCACTGTTATGCCTTATGAGTGGCACTTTCCACACCCTTAGTTTAACATCACATTTGAAAATAGGGCACTGAGAAGTCTGACATTCAGCTCTAGAGGTACTTGACAATGTGCATCTTGAACACTAAATCGCATAGCCACTTGCTGTCCCTGAGTTCCCTGACAGGTTTCCCCCACATCTCTATGAACTGCTTGCCTCCATACCACAAGTCATACAACCTCATCAGCATGGTCTCATGACTCAGCCACCACACTTCACAGATAAGTCCTCTGCATTTGACAGAATTTATACGTGACACCACTATTGCAAATATTGTGCACAGAGCTTTTCTTGGTGGTTTGATGGAATGGCACAAAATTGAATCACATGGACCAAGACCGAGATGATTGAGATGAGGGGCTATGGCCATTAGTAACAAGCACAGGTAGCTCTCAGCCACCACCAAAGAGATTCTGGTATAAGGGAAATGCTGCACTCCCTGGAAGCAAGAAAAAAAAACAACTTAAAGATAAGTACACCAATGGTATTTAAAGAGGGAGGTCAGAAACACCTGCTGACCAGTGGTGCATGTTGCTTCTGTGCAGCCCCCTTTGACCCTGCATGAGCCAATCCTTTCCAACCACTGCATGATCCAGCCTGCTACACCTCTTTCCTTTCTGCTCTTTGGGGACCCAGAGTGGCTAGCAGACCATGTGGGCAGATTGTTGTATATGGTCTCAGTGTCCAAGCAACACTTTTCACTAAATTTCCCCTCGTTCTTGCTTTCTTCTCTGGGACCCTTCCCCCACCACCACTCTGACATGGCAGACTTGTACACACAAAAGCATTACCAAAAAAGCAGGAATCCCCACTCATAAGGTGGCTTTATTTTTTAATATCATTTTCTTTAGATCGTGTACTTTTGACTTTTATTTTATTATTTTGTTTTGGTGGGCCTCACTGCCCTCTGATGGTTGTGGTAGCTACCCAGTGCCACTCCTGAGAGCCACCACTGGATTTGAACTGCCAAGCCCGCGGGCTGCAGTCCCACACTCAACCACTTACGCCACCGGGGCTCAGCTATTTTATTATTTTAAATAATTTTCTTGGCATACAATTCACACATCATACAATTTAATAGTTTAATTGCTTTCAGAAGAGTTGTACAATCATCACTGCAGTCAACTCTAGAACATTCCCTTCTTTCTTGTACTCATTATTAGCTCCCCATTTCCCTCCAGCCTCCCCTCCACAGCCCCATGAAGCCATTACTGCAATTACTGCCTCTATAGATTTCCCTATCCTAGATTTTCATACCGAAAAACAAGCAAAAAAGAGACAAACCTCACTTGAAAAAAGCAGACATTAAAAACTAGAACAAGTCTAAAATGGGTCAAAAGGGAAGAATTAAATTTCAACCTACCTGCATCTGCACTAGCACACCGAATTTTGTATTTTTATCTATTATAATACTCTTATTTTTCCAGTTCTCTCCTGCTTTCTCTTTCTGTAAGACCCTTCCTCCTGAGAATATGCATTCCTCCAAGCAAAAACAGGCAGGCCTGCAGATTAGGCATACCAACCCAAGCCAAGACTTTTGTATCTTCCTATAGGTACACAAAGCCACCATGCTCATACTGCCATAACAACCGAAGCCCAGAACCACACCTATGCCATCCTCCCATTTTTGACTCTCCTTCCCATCTCTGCAATTGCATACTTTTTCATTCTTTTTCTCTTTATCATTTTTTTTGTTTGTTTGTTTTGGGCATCACTGCTCTCCGGTGGTGGGAGTAGGAGGCCCAGCCTCACTGCTGGAATTGAACCTCCGTCCCAGTGGGCCGCAGTCCCGTGCACAACCACTACGCCACCAGGGCTCAGCCCTATCATTTTTGTTATAGTTTTGTCTTCTCATTTTTGTTCTTTCTTTTCTTAATTCCACTTCTACAGTATATTTACATATATATTGTAAACACACACACACAAATCCTCATCTGAATATTTGCTTACACATTTTTCCTGTCCCATCCACTATCTCTTTCTGTACTCTCCTTTTCTTTCTTTTTTTTAATGTTTTATTTATTTATTTTAAGTTTTATTGGTATATGCTTCACATAGCATAGAATTTAATCATTCAATCATATCAAGAAGGTTGTACAATCAGCACAACAAATGTTCAGAATATTTTCTTCTGGTTCTCTTTTTTGTTAACTCCCCATTTCCCTCTATCTGCTTCTGCCATGCCCCCCATGCTATTATCAACCTAGTTACTGTTTCTATAGATCCACTTATCCTGGATTTCATTTAGAGAAAATGATATAAAAGACAATCAAAGTAAGCAAACAAAATCAACAGTCAATAGATTTTTCAGTTTTACATAAAAAAACTTAAAAATAAAGCAAAAATATCAAAAATAGAAACAACTTTAAGATTGGTCAAAGTAGAGAGATCAAAGGATAAGCCATAATATTTTAACTACACCTGTAATAATCATAAACTGCTCTGTGTGATAGGAAAGGTATTACCATCCCTTGACTATGGTCAGAGAAGATTCACAAAAGGTTTAATCCATGTGTTGCTAATTGACATCAAGTAAGCTCAGACCTATAGCAACCCCGTGGAGAACAGAATGAAACACTGTGTGGTCCTGCGTCATCCTCACAATTGTTCCTAAGCCTGAACCCCTTGATGCAACCACTCTGTCAACCTTGTTGGGGGCCTTCCTCTTCTCCGCTGTCCTTCCACTTTACAAACATAAAGTCCTTCTCCAGTGACTGGTGAGAACGCTCCTGAAAACATGTCCAAAGTATGTGAGATGAAGTGTTGCCATCCTCATCTCTAAGAAACACGCTGACCATACTCCTCCCCCTAAAGATTGGTTTGTCCTTTCAGCAGGTCATGGTACTTCCAGTTAGTTTTCACCAGACCACAATTCAAATGCATCAATTCTTCAGTCTTCCTTATTCAAGGTCCGACTCGTGCGTGCATAGGTTGCAAAGGATAATTGCATTCTCCAAGGGTCAGGCACACCTGAGTTCTCAAAGTCAGATCCTTGCTCTCCAATACTCTAAAGCAGTGGTTCGCAACCTTTTTAATGCTGTGACCTTTAACGTGGTGCTTCATGTTGTGGAGACTCCCAACTATAAAATTGTTTTCATTGCTACTTCATAACTGTAGTTTTGCTACTTTTTTGAATCATAATGTAGATACCTGATATGCAGGAAGTATTGTCATTGTTACAAACAACATAATGAAACATAATCAGAGCGTAATGATTAATCACAAAACAATATGTAATTATATATTGTGAACTATTTATGGGTTTTCCAATGGTTTCAGGTGATCCCCAAAGGGGTTGCAATTAATACCTTGAGAACTGTTGCTCTAAAGAGGTCTTGTGCAGCAGATTCTCCTAATGCAATATGTCCTTTGATTTCTTTATTTGGGGGGGGGGGCGTCACTGCCCTCTGGTGGGAGTGGGAGGCCCCGCCTTGCTCCTGGAGAGCTGCTGCTGGATTAGAACCGCCAAGTCAGTGGGCTGCAGTCCCGCACTCAACCACACACCACCAGGGCACAGTCCTCTTTTGATTTCTTAACTATTGCTTCCATGAGCAGGAATTGTGGCTCCAAGTAAGACAAAATCCTTGAAAACGTGAATCATTTCTACATTTTTCATGGTTGGTCCAGTTGTGTGGCTTTGGTCTTTCTTACACTGAGTCATAATCCACACTGAAGGCTGCAATCGTTGATCGTCATCAGCAAGTGCTTCAAGGCCTCCTCAGCTTCAGCATGCCTCAGGGTGTTACTAAGCCTTCCTCCAGTCTTGATGCCTCACTCTTCTCCCTGCAATCTAGCTTGTCTGATGATTTGCTCAATAGCAAGATTCAACAAGCATGGTGACAGGATACAATCCTGATGCATGCACACCATTCTTCTTCTTAAAACACGCAGTATTCTCTTGTTTGTTTTTGACCCCCATAACTGACCCTTGCTCCATGTTCAAGTTCCTTCTGAGCACAATGAAGTATTCTGGAATTTCCATTCTTCTCAAAATTATCCACAGTTTATTATAATCCACACAGTCAAAACCCTTTGTATAATGAATGAAACACAAGTAAACATCTTTCTGATATTCTTTGCTTAAAGCCAAGATCCATCTGACATAAGCAATGATATCCCTTGTTCCATATCCTCTTCTGAATCTGACCTGAACTTCTTACAGATTTTTTTGGTACATTCCACATTCTTTTTTTTAAAGATTATTTAATTGGGGGGCTCATACAATTCTTATCACAATTAATACATACATCTATTGTAAGCAAAACACATTTGTGCATTTGTTGCCATCCTCGTTCTCAAAATTCTTTCTACTTAAGCCCTTGGTATTAATTCCACATATTTCCCCTCCCTCCCCACTGCCCCTCCCTCATAAACCCTTGATAATTTATAAATTATTATTATTTTATCATATACACTGTCTGATGTCTCCCTTCACTCACTTCTCTGTTTTATTTCATGTTTAATCATTTTATTGGGGGCTCATACATCGTTTCTCATAATACATAAATACATATATTGTGCCATGCTTCTTTATATGCCTGCAGCTATCATCGCTCTGAACCTCCACCTTTCCATCCGAGCCTCTAAACTCAGCCTCCCATCCCTTCCCCTCCATCCTTGCTCCCCACTCCCCCAACTCTCAATACTCCATAAATTATTGTTTGGTCATAAATCACACTGCTCAGTGTCTACCCTTGCCCTCTCTCTAGTATCTGTCCCCCCCCCCCCCGGTAGGGGGTTATATGTAGATCCCTGAGGTTGGCTCCCCCTCTCCACCCAACCTTTCCTCTACCCATCCAGCAGCTTCATTCCCACTACTGGTCCCATGGGGTTCATCCGTCCTGAGTTCCCCGCATTTCCATTTCTCATTTTCACAGTAATGAAGAACTGGGACCATGACAGTTGGAGGGAGGAAGCCTTAAGGAACTAGAGGAAAGTTGTATGCTTCATTGTCACCTCACTGAGCCTCACTAGCCTGTCTCCTCCCCAAGACTCCCCTGTGCAAGAGTGTCCAATTTCCCACAGGTGGGCCTTGGGTCCCCACTCCGCTCTCCTCCCATTCATAGTGACGTGATTCTTGTTCTTTGATGTTTGATTTCTTCTCCCTTCAGCGTCCCGTGATCACACATGCTAGTGTTTTTCTTCCATGTGGGCTTTGTTCCTTTTGGACTAGATGTCCATCCATTCACCCTCAAGCCTTCGCAATCCCAGGCACTTTATCATTTGGTAGTTGGGTGCCATCAGATTTCTGTCTGTGCCTGCTCCCTTCTGTCTTCCATGATCTTGTCGCGAGGGTGGGCACACAGTAATATGATTTTTGTTCTTTGATGCCTGATATCTGGGTCTTTCCACATCTCATGGTCATGCAGGCTGGTGTGCATCTTTTAAGGTGGGCTTTGTTCCTGGGCCATATAATCGTTTGTTCACCCTCAAACTTTTAAGTTCTTGGATGTGACATCTTTTGATAGCCGGGTACCAGCCGCCATCTTTATCATTCTTGCTCAATCCCCACATGTCCTCAGTGGTTGTCTCATGCAAGATCACTCACAGTGATACAGTTTTTCCTGTTTGATGCCTGAGGCCTGGTCCTTTTAACATCTCGTGGCCACTTCTTCCCTGTGAACTTGGATACCTCTCCGCTAGATGGCCATTTGTTTATCTTCAGGCTTTGAGACCCCAGACTCCATGTCCTTTGGTAGCTGCGCACCATGGGTTTTCTTCCCCACATTTGCTTATGAACCTATTTGACTTCAGTGATCACTTTGGGCCAGTGAGCATTCTGAAATGTCAAATTTGTAGAACAAAGTGTTCTTGCCTTGAGGGAGAGCACCTGGGTAGGGAACCAAGGTCCAGCTTCTATCTTAGTATTAAACATATAAATACATGTATCAGAATTCTTCCCTCCTTATAATATGTGCTTATGTTTATATATGTACATATCTGTGTTTAGACCTCTGTAAGTGCCCTTTGCCTTCTAGTTCCTTCCTCTATTTCCTTCTGCCTTCCTCCTGTTCCATTGTCATCAGTGTTGGTCATCATTTGGGTTTCAGTACTTTCTGTTACATTACCCTTACTTCGGCCACACCAGGTCTCCCACACCTTCCCCGCCACTGACTGCGGACTACCCGTTGTTCTCCCCAACCCCGAATCTGTCCAGGCCCCCTTCGTCTCCCCTCTCCCCCATGTCCCCCCAGTCTTCCTCTCCTCCCCACTGTACAACCAATAGTATTCCTTTCTTGTTTAGATCCATTTTGGGGGCTCAGCCCACATTTCTTTCTCACCATATGACCCCCCAAATGTCCTCTGTCATTGTCTACTCCCATAAGGAGCAGGTCCTGTTGTTGTATGCCCTGTAGCCTCTGTGGCGTAGGTTTCTGCAAGGGCGTAGTCTTCTGGGCATCATGAGCAGGGCTCTGGTCATTGTGGGGACCGGACTCTGTATCTTTCTCATTCTAATTCTTTTCCATTGGTCAGTGTATCGGTCATTGTGCCAGTACCACACTGCTTTGACCACTGCTGTGGCTTTATAGTAGGTGTGAAAGTCAGGTAAAGCAAGTCCTCCTACTGTGTCCTTCTCCTTGAGGAGAAGGTCTCTGCTAATTAGGTCTCTGCTCATTCTGGGCTTTTCCCCTCTCCATATGGAGTTGGTGGTCAGTTTTTCCAGTTCTCTGAAGAAGGTAGTTGGTAATTGAATTGGGATAGCATTGAACTTATAAAGTGCCCTGGGTAGTATAGACATCTTAACTATATTGAGTCTCCCAATCCATGAGCATGGGATATTCTTCCATTTGTGGAGGTCGCTTTTGGTTTTCTGTAGTAGAGTTTTGTAGTTTTCCTTGTATAGGTCTTTTGTTTTTTTGGTTAGATATAGCCCTAGATATTTTAATTTATTTTTAGCTATTGTAAATGGTACTGCTTTCCTGATCTCCTCTTCCATGGTCTTGCCGGATGTGCACAGCAAACCAATCGACTTCTGCTTGTTAATCTTGTGTACTGCTACTCTTCCATATTCTTCTATTGCTGTTAGTACTCCGGTTGTGGAATTTTGGGGGTTTTCTATGTACAGAATCATGTCATCAGCAAATAATGATAATTTCACCTCTTCTTCTCCTAGTTGGATCCCCTTGATGTCTTTTTGTTGTCTTATGTTATTAGCGAGGACCTCCAATACTATATTGAATAGCAGGGGATATAGCGGGCATCTTTGCCTAGTCCCCTTTTTCAGTGGAATTGATTTATTCTTTTCTCCATTGACTATGATATTAGCTGTCAGCCTTTCATAGATGGCTTGTATCAACTTGAGATACTGCCTTTCCAATCCTATCCTCCTGAGCATCTTGATTAGGAAAGGATGCTGGATATTGTCAAATGCTTTCTCTACATCTATAAATTGTATTATATGGTTCTTGTGCTTTATCTTATCAATGTGGTGTATGATATTGATGGGTTTACTGATGGTAAACCATCCCTGCATCCCTGGGATGAATCCTACCTGATCCTGATGGATTATGCATTTTTAATACTTTTATATCCTATTGGTCAATATCTTGTTGAAGATTTTTGCATCTATGTTTATTAGAGATATCGGTTTATAGTTCTCTATCCCTGTGGGATTCCTTCCCTGTTTGGGTATCAGAGTTATATTGGCTTCATAGAATGAATTTGGGAGTTTTCCATCCTTTCCTATGCTCTTAAAAACTTTGTGGAGGATCGGTGCCAACTCTTCCCTGAAAGCTTTGTAGAATTCCTCAGGGAAGCTATCTGACCCAGGAGCTTTTTTCGTTGGTAGCTTCTTGATAATCATATCTATTTCTTCTCTTGTTAGGGCTTGTTTAGGTTCTTGACTTCTTTTGGGGATAGTCT
>PVJH01047035.1:0-11540 GCA_004026705.1 Nesogale talazaci
CCCCCCCCCCCCCCCCCCCCGAATGGAAAAATGCCATCCACCTTTAATGTAGTCTGACTTCTGTTGTTGGGGGTGGGGGTTGCGGGGCGTTGCTCTAGGGTTTTTTTCCCTCCCCTATATTTTTTCCCTTTATTTGTTGCTGTTGAGACTAAATAAAGCAAAACAGACACTGACTTAACCATGTCTAGATGCACAGTTTAGTGATATTGATGACATTCTTTGAGTTTGACCACTGTTCCCACCTCCATTTCTGGACGGTTCCGTCCACGCGAGCACAAACTCACTGCCCCCTCGGGTTCCTGCCTAGTGATTCCACTCCTTGTCCTCAGTTTGACTTATTTTTCAGGATGACAGAGAAAGGAGTGGTTCCTTCACATACTCGGCGTTCTCAATGCAGGTGCATTAAAGGATCTCAGTCTGTCTTCAACACCCGGACCTATACTTGTATAAGAACAGACCACTCCGAGACAGCACACGGGGTTTCTAGGCTATCGGTCATGTAGCTGTTCTCTCCTTTCAGTGTGACTTGTGGGTAAGAAATCGTACATGGTCGGGCTGAGCCCCGGTGGCGTAAGTGGTTGAGTGCAGGACTGCGGCTCACGGGCTTGGCGGTTCAAATCCAACGGCAAGCTCTCAGGAGCAGCGCCGGGTAGCTCCCACGAGCACCAGAGGGCCGTGATGCCCCCAAAACAAAACAAAAAATAAAGTACAAGTGTGATTTTCTACGTCTCAGTGTCCATATCTGTCAAATGGCGAACTGCGATCTCACAGGTTGCTGCGACCGTCAGTTATTATCTACGTAACCTCGATCAAGGACCGAAATCCGTTGCCTGGACTTTCAGACTGAGTTATTGAAGAATTATTTAAGAGATTGAATGTGACATTATCAAGGCAAATAGCCCATCATCACAATGTGTGCTGATAATAAGCACTGGATGGTAGCTATGATTTTTGGCAATGGAATGGTATACTCACAACTTAGGCCAGTAAAGGGATGAAAATAGAGTAAGGCGTTGTATCAGGACGTCATGCAAAAGAATATTTAGATAAGGCACCAGCATCAACATCCCTATTATTATTTCTAATATGAGAATAAGAGCCACAAAATTGATATTAATATTAGAATTCAAATCATAGATCAGAGAGAGAGAGTTCACAAGAAATTCCGCGGGTATTCTAATGTTAGGCTGTATCATGAGTAGCAGAAGATTGTATTATAGATGCACGGTCTGAAATCGCCTTTGGAAGGAACGACAAGTCCCATCATTCCTCGCGCCCTCCCACTGGGGAGAGGAAGTCAGAGGAGCCGGATGTAGGCGGAAAACTACATTTCCCAGAGGCCTCCACGCGCACCCATTCACTATATATAGTGCATCCGGGTTCTTTGAAATGCTGTTTGGCGACTCGTCGCCATTCCCGGAGCTGCTCGGCCTCGGCCCAGAGGCGGGTGTCGGTCGCAGTGTCGGAGACCGAGGTCCCCGACACCAAGACAGCCAGCCCTCTCCCCTGCCCCGCGGCGGGAGAGCGCGTCCGGCCGGCCGGCGGGGCTCGCAGACCCCCACTCGCCCCCCCTGCCCCCGCAGCCTCCGCCCCGCCAGGCCCGGCCCGGACCTCCGAGCCCCGGCCTTCTCCTCCGCCGCCGCCGCCGCCGCCGCCGCCGCCGGGCTCCCCAGCCCCGCCCGCCGCTTCTCGTACCCGTTTGAGAAGCTCAGGAAGGAAACCCGGAAAAATGTCGCCATGAAGGCCGAGTACCGCTGTCGCCGCCGACCCCCGCCGGCCCCGAACGCCATGAGCCTGGGTCCCCGCCGCGCCCGCTCCGCTCCGACCGCCGCCGCCGCCGCCGCCGCCGAGGCCCCCGTTGATGCCGCAGAGCTCCCCCAGCGCCGCCGCCACCGCCTCCGACATGGACAAGAACAGCGGCTCCAGCGGCTCCTCCGCCTCCTCGGGCAGCAGCAAGGGCCAGCAGCCGCCCCGCTCCGCCTCGGCGGGCTCGGCCGGCGAGTCTAAACCCAAGAGCGGTAAGGGCCGCGCCCCCGCCCCGGGACCCCCCCGCTTCCCTCCCCCGCCGTGGCCCGCCGTCCTCGGGGCGCTCGCGGCCCGCGGCTGGCCCCAGTGGGCGCGGCGGGTCTCCCTGTTGGGCAGCGGGAGCGCGCCGAGGGGGCCCGAGGGCCGGGCCGCCCCGCAGGAGGTCTGGCTCTTCCGGTCACCTCGCTGCCCCTGGCGTGTGGAACGCCGGGGTGGACGCGACGGTGGGTGGGGCCCGCGGGCGGCTGAAGAGCACCCATCCCCGCCGTGGCTGGGCGGTGCGGCCCCTGGTGACGCGCGCGAGTCCGCAAACTCCCCGTTGGGGCAGCATCAGGACGCTGTACGGGGTGACGGGCTGTTTCCTCTCTGCACACCTCCCAGCTCCACGCAGAGCATCAGTGTGAATGACAACGCGCACTCGACCGAGTAACAAAGATGGCCACTCTGCCGTCTGGTTGCCTCACCGCCCCGCAGAGCATGGCTCTTTTCCCCAGGACGCGTCTTTGAGGCCTTTCAACCGGCTGGACAGGTTGCTGTGTGTTTTAGTGGAGACGACTGTGTCACGGATACCCTTCAAGATCCACGTAGAGGTGGATTACAGGAACAAGCAAAAGCCCCCCCCCCCCCCAATTTGGTTCCCGAAGTCCCTACCCTATGGAGGGTTCCCGAGAACGTTCATTTGTGGGAGCAGACAGCTTCATCTTCTTGTTCTCATAAATTGGCTGGTGTGCTAACTTGCCTTTAGCGGCTCACTTTAACCCACACTACCACCACCAGGGCTCCTGAACCACATTCTTAGGGGGAGGCTTCAAAAAGCTTATGGGAAAATTCCCTTTTAATTCCATGTGTTTTTTGAAGCCCCCCCCCCCCCTACATGGTGTTGATGTCCTGTATGTGAGACTCACAGCAGCCTTTAACTGGGAAGATTTTGCCATATTTGTGGTCATGCCTCTGAATATTGGACTTTGTTCATCGCGATGATCCCTCTGACCAAACCAGACCCCGTAGAGGGTTTCCCAGATGGTAAACCTTTCCAGGTGCAGACGACGTCATCTTTCTCCAACGGTGTAGCGGTGGGTTTGAACGGCCAGTGGTAATGTTACTCAGTACTCAATTCACAGCACCACCAAGGCTCCATGTAGTAATTGCTGTGATTTTTTTTTTTTTTGAGGACTTAACTGTATTCTAGGCTTTTCTCTCATTTATTATTACAGTCCTCGGCACGTAACCTGTCCAGGCGGTTGAAGTGATTCAGAGACGCTCACTCCGAAAAAGAGGCATGATCTGAGGGGCGGGGAGGTAACCGGATGACAGAGTCTGGCATCAGATACTTCCTAACGCGGTTGGCCATCTTTGTTCCTCAGACGAGTCTTCCTTCTTATTCACAGCCGTCACCCTGTTGCCTTCCGTGGAGCTGGGAGGTGTGTGGAGAGGAAACACCCAGTCACCCAATACAGAGTCCTGATTCTGTCCAAAAACATAAAGGTCAAAAGTGGCAGGCGTGACTTTTTCAGTTAGACTGCTGGGCATCGCAGGCTGGTGGGCGCACTTTTGGCCAGGTAGAGATTGCTG
The DNA here is from genome assembly GCA_004026705.1 of Nesogale talazaci. Classification (NCBI taxonomy): domain Eukaryota; kingdom Metazoa; phylum Chordata; class Mammalia; order Afrosoricida; family Tenrecidae; genus Nesogale; species Nesogale talazaci. The sequence continues at coordinate 3,598 of PVJH01047035.1, forward strand.
CGTATTTTAGTGGAGACCAGTTGGGTCAGAATGCCCTCCAAGATCCACGTAGGCATTAGTGTGGACACCCAGGCGATGCCAGAAAGTAGTTTGTAGATGAGCGTGTGCATAGATTTATCACAGATTCACCTTATATAGATATTTAAGTAGCTTGATCCCTTTCGGGCCCTCTTGTCCAACATTGTAACTGGTTTAGAGTGAGGTCTGTCCCCGTGTAGTTGGTAACTGACATTCTTCTATACCCTATCCAGATAAAATGTCCCAAATCTTGTTCTGCTGCTCTATGAATTCTCAACTAATTGTTCCAGGGTCTTGTTGAAGCCATTAATGTACGTTCATGAGTTAGCCGCAATCAAGGCAGTTAATGCCGGAAACGATAGGTTCAACATCTCAGTGAGGCAGTAAAGTGAAGGTATGACAACCTGAACAAAAGATACAAACACAACGGGCTAAGCCCCGGTGGCATAAGTGGTTGAGTTGCGGGACTGTGGCCCGCAGGCTTGGCGGTTCAAATCCAGCGGCGGCTCTCTGGAGCAGCGCTGGGTAGCTCCCACCACCACCAAAGGGCAATGATGCCCAAATACAAATATAAAATTTGAAAAAAGCATAAAAAATGATACACAAAAGTGAAGGTCTGAAAAAGAAAAAAAAAAAATGAAGTTCCATAAATGATTTTACTCATGTTCTTGGTTTTTTCATTGTACTAGCTAAGGTGGAACTTCTACCCAAGAGAACAGTACAGAATCCTCTAGTCCTTTGGTCAAAGCAAATATTTGTCAGTGGTCATCTTTCAAACAGACTGATATATAGAATAGCTAGAAGTTCCGGGTTCACGCTGACTCCTGGAAATGTCGCCAGTTTGTACTGTCTTTCCTCCTCGGTCCTCTTTAGGTGGGGAGAAGCCAAGACTGCATCTTAAAGGGCTGCTTGTTCGCTTTGGCGAGGCGAGCCACTGTTAAAGGAGCGCCGATGGTCTGGCGGATGATGTGACTGTGAGCCCCAAGGTCGGCAGTTGAGAGTCACCAGAGAAGGATGGGCTACAGTCTGGGAAAACCCCGGGCCCTTCTCCTCTGTCCCGCAGGCTTGCTGCGAGGCAGAATCACAATGGATGCTTGAAACTTTAAATCCTAGAAAATGCCTTTGACACACTCTTCATTGGAAGTTTCTGAGGAAGGAGGAACTAAGAAGTCAGACAAAAGACCTAGCATTACAAATGCTGAGAGCAGGGGACCGGGTGCCAACGTGCCTGGGAAAATTAACTTGCAGCCCTATTTTTCCGTGGATCTCTTGAAGCCCACTCGGGTGGTTTGGGTTGCTTTGTGATACAGGCTAGTCTGCCTTCTGGTAAATAATTTGTACTTACAGTGTTGGTTAAAAAGCTGTAGGACAGGGCTGAGCCCCGGTGGCGTAAGTGGTTGAGTGCAGGACTGCGACCTGCAGGCTTGGCGGTTCAAATCCACCAGCGGCTCTCAGGAGCAGCACTGGGTAGCGCCCACGAACACCAGAGGCAATGATGCCCACAAAAAAAACAAACCCAAAAAACTGTAGGACAGGGTAGAGAGGCCTCTGTGATTTTCTGAGACTGTAACTCCAGAAGTAGGAGGCTTGATCTTTTCCTCAAGGGTCGGCTGGTGGTTTTGAACTGCTGATCTTGAGGTTAATAGTCCAGTGTGTAAGCGGTACACCAGCAGGGCTCCTATGTCTGTGTGCGTACAAGGGTTGTCCAAAGCAAGAATGGGCTTAAAGCTAACTACATTGTTCTTCATCTACAATCTGCAGCTTGCATTTAGGAACAAATGAAAGGTCAGAGTAGGTAAGAGTTATAAAATGTGAGTAACCGGGTATTGGCTCTGAGTTTGAGTCGAGGGGTAAAGTGTATGCTTGTAAAAATAAGAAAAGTTGGCTGAGCCCCGGTGGCGTAGTGGTTGTGTGCGGGACTGCGGCCCACTGGGACGGAGGTTCAATTCCAGCAGTGGGACTGGGCCTCCTACTCTCACCACTGGAGAGCAGTGATGCCCCCCAAAAAAGTAAGACCAGTGCAGCTAGGACCTTAAAACGGTGACTTCTATCAGGCTCATCAAGTTCAACATAATTTTCATTAAAATATTTCTGCACTGTTTAGAAATTTGGCTCAACCCTTGATGTACTGGGTCTGCTGGGATATTTGAGTTTGTGAGTTGGAAACTGAAGGAAGAACAGAAAGGATAAATTGAGAGAGAAAAACATGTCTAGGTAGAAAGAACAATGAATTTAAAAATATTAGTGTGAATTTTACAGATAACCCCTTTCCTTTCTCCCTCTTCACATGAGGGAAGGAAAACAACCAAAAAATCCCCCAAACTATGAAAAGCTTTGATCTGTTTTCTCTAGCCATGTCTATTAAAAGGGATGTGTTCCCTAACTACATAGTTAATACACTCAAGTATATTAACTTTGTTCCCGTGGCTGACTTAGGTTGGCTTTTCATTTGTACTCAGGAAATAGGTCAACTGAGCTCTAATATTTTCTTTTATTTCCTGCTAGCGTAGCATACCACAGCTTCTTTAGCTGAGTTCATGGCTATAGACATTCCCCCCGCCCTTGCCTATAGTCCTACAGCTTCTTGTCAGCAAGATGAAGGTGCACTTCTAAGACCTGTCAACAATGACTATCCCAGGAATAGGACCCAGAGGGGGAGGGGCAGTCTAGGGGAAGGGAAAGTCATTTTGAAAGAATGAAGACCATCAAAAAGGCCAAAGAATGTGTACAAATATGCTGGATCCAAATGATCTATAGAATGTTAAAAGATCTGTAAGAGCCCCCAATAAAACCATTGGCGTGGAAAAAAAAAAAAAAAGGCAGAGAGAGGCTGGGCAGTGTCCGAACCCAGCAGTGGGGCCTGGCTCAGCTCAGGCTCTTGCCCCATCTCCCTGGCCCAGGGGCGGTGTTGCCATAGAGGTTAAGGGAAGGTCAGGTATTATGAAGCAGTTATTTTGAGGTTGTTGGTGGGAAGCACTTCTGACTCTCTTCCGGTACCAAAAGCCAGGTAACTGTTGGTAATCGGCCTCGAAGGAAGCCTCGGAGCTTTTAATGGTACTGGAAATGGCAGGGACTTGGATCTTCTGTCCCAAACACTTAGAGCAGTAACAAGAATGTCCCGGCTTGTTGGCTGGAGTCCAGTGACCCTCTTGATCGATTCACGTGGATTAGTAATAGCCTTTCAAACCACAGCAAGGACGTGCCCGTCCCGGGTATGTCACGTGAGCTTTTGCCTCAGCCTCATAGCCCTGTGAGGAGAGAGGATCCCGTTACCGTAGTTTACCTTGACAAAAAGCCCTGGCTTAGGATTGGAGGCCCAAGTAAATTTGTACCAATCATTGGCCATATTAGCACAGGGTAAAAAGTCCTTTAGCACCAGTCCCTGGCACACATCCTTTGTATCTGCTCTCTTCCTTTCTTTCAGAATTAGCTCGTTTCCGTTGCATTCAATCTGCTGTCTGCCGAGCCTTGTCAAGTCACATGGCTTCTTAAGCCAGACCCCTCTGGAGGTGCTTGTCAGCTACTTTTGCTGCCTGGTAAACAACTTGCTTGTGATTACAGCATGAATCAGCAGCAGAAACTTCTGGGCTGGCATTCTGCCTTCTGGGCTGTGCCACCTGTTAGAGCTAGAGCTAGAAGTGCCAATGATGCCAAGTGATTTAACTGTGAAGGGAAATGGATGACTCTTAGCTTAGGGATGGGGGGAAGAGGTAGAGGTGTCAGAGGGACTTTGAAGAGTAGAGAAAACTGTCATGCTCTTCCAGGAACATTTCCCCTGGGCTTTCTGAAGCCCCCTCAGGGGACTGCTGTTGTCTGGTGGAGGCCTTTCTTTCTTTCTTTCTTTTTTTTTAGGCATCACTGCCCTGGTGGTGGGAGTAGGAGGCCCAGCCTTTGCTCCTGTGAGCGGGAATTGAACCTCCATCCCAGTGGGCCGCAGTCCTGCACACAACCACTACGCCACCGGGGCTCAGCCCGGAGGCCTTTCTTTTAGCGTGGTCAGAACAATTGAGACACTGCATGGAGTTTTGAAGTCTCCCTCTCCGGCCTCATGGCTTCTTGAGTTGTGACTAGGGGTCATTTAACTAATGGTCTTGCCCACTTTGGAATGTGCCCAGGCAGTAGCTCTTGGCGGTTGTCCCGGGGCCTGGTTGTGTATCAGCCCCCTTGAGGTTCTTTTTTAAAAATAGCCGCTGCTGGCCTCCACGATCACGTCTTTGAGTCTTTAAGTCTGGCTTGGGCCCCTGGGAACCCTTCTTGTTTAAAATGTCTGCAGTTGACGTGGCACGCAGCCAGGATTGGAAGGCCCGACTCAGATTACAAACCTTCAGTAATTCATTTCTCCAGGAACCGGACTTTTTTTTTTTTTTGGTCTGCTTCCCAAAACTTAAAGCAGATCATCTCACTTGGCCATGCGGCTATCTCCTGTCAAAGGAAGAAGGGGCAGATTCTACCCCTGAGTCACTCACACACATCTGTCCGGGCCAGTTGTCTACAAAACATCTCAAAAATAGTCTTCACACTTTTATCTCTAGGTCCCAGGCCTGTCCCGGTTGGGCTCTTGAGCTGCCCCTGGTCTGTGCCCAGAGATAAAGAGCCGGTCTCACTTGAAAGGTGAGCCCTGAAGTAAGCAGAAAGACGGTTGGGTCGTTGATTGCAGCCCCTAATGTCTCCAGCCTGTAAGGTGGCTGATTGTCGTCTCTCAGCCAGGGTCTGTTCACTGTTGGTCCCAGGGCCAGCAGTTCTGTGAGCATTGTGAAATGCTTCCGGGCCCGTGTGGCAATGAGTGAGGAAATAGACACAGCCCTCTTGCTGAGGGCCAGCCCGCTCCCTTTAAGCCCCTGCACTGCCCAATCTGCAAACCAGGAGCGCTGCCGCTCCTGCTCAGTCATATCCGAATTCCCTGCAAGAGAGCAACAGTTGAGGGCCCCCTCTGGGATCCTCTCCCTCCCAGTACTTGGGATCCAGGTGGGCGTTTTGCAGAGCATGCCCATTCTTTTCCAGAGACCTCCCCACTGCTCCCCCGGGGGTGGGGGTGGGGGTGGGGGTGGGAGCAGAGTGGGCAAAGTAGAGAAAGGATGTGGTGTCAAGGCTAGTTTGCAGGGGGGAAAGTTCAAGCAGTTCTGCAGCCCCTAATTTTCCATTTCACTGAAATCTTTACCAAAAAAATGTGGTGAAAAAGACCATTTCAACACTCTGTGCATGTTGAAATCTTATAAAAGCATTCTATGGGCTGGTGACAAGGCAACAGTTGCATAAGACGTACAACTTCACTTTCTAATTGTTACCACTTATAATCGGCTGGCGCTTCCTTCTTGCTGAGTAGTGCCAAGTGCTGGGGCGTTCCTAAATGCGTCCTGCAGGCCAGAAGCCAGTCACTGCACTGCCGCTGGGTGGTGGGCTTGCAGGGCTGCGGGAAGGGAGGGTCTGACCCTCCTAACCCCCTAGTCTAAAAGGAAAAACGGGAGACCATCTACTCCCGTAAGAATTTATCATCTCGGTTGCTTTGAGTCAGCATTGACTGGATGGCAGGAGGTTTGGTGTATTGAATATGTTATTTTCTTGGGTCTGATTCGCAGATAGGTATTGCTTTACTATTTTGAACGTGTATGGTTTGGCACATGCTAGGAGTATCTGGTCAGGATTCAATTTGGGATCAAAAAAACCTCCCCCCAGATCCCTTGAGCTAGCCAGTAGGAACAAACGGACAAGGAACACCAACAGGCTTTGTACATAATAGGCAAACGGTTTGCAGATTGAAAGGATTTGTGCTATTATCAGAGAAATTCCACTTTAAATGAACCATTCTGACCCATCCAGTGAGCAGTTTATTAAACTTAATGTAGTGAAGTGGACATATTTTAAGGTTCTTTCATAGCACAAATAAATGGGTATACCAGTTCTAGAAACTAACTTGGCAACATGGAAAAGGTTTAAATACTCATACATTATCTTCTGAATCAATTTTGAGAATGTTATTTAACAAAATAATCAGATACAGGTCCCTAGTACTATATATTCAACTAGGCCGGAGCCCTGGTGGCGTAGTGGTTGTGTGCGGGACTACGGCCCACTGGGTTGGAGGTTCAAATCCAGCAACAAGACTGGGCCTCCTACTCCCACCACCAGAGAGCGGTGATGCCCCCAAAACAAAAACAAAATTCAACTAACCAAGGCTAGAAGCACAAATAACCAGAAATTGGTTATATGGTATGGAATAAGCATTTGGTAAAGTGGCCTACAGTTTCTGATCATATATTGAAGACTCGGGTATGCAAGCAGATGACAGCATCGCTGTGCTTGTATTTGTGTCAAATGTGTTTGTAGTTGTTAGCAGCCTTTGAGATGGTTTTGAACCGCAGTGCCCTATCTACAGCAGAAGGAGACACCTCCTGGTTTTCCACCACCCACAGAACCCTTGGTCAGTCCATCTCATTGATGGCCTTCCCTCCCCGCCCCCCACCAGGGATTGGCCCCTCATTTGATAGATAACACGCCTACAGTTATCTCATGCCTACATGAGACAAAGCTTTGCTTCTAAGGACCATTTTATCTATTTCTTCCAAGGCAGATTTGTTTTATCTTCTGGCAGTAAATGGTTTATTTGATATTCTTTGTCAATAGCATAAATTCTCAGGTGTACCAGTTAGGCATCTTCCTTTATTCACTTACAGCTTTCATTTGTATATAAGGTGATTGATAATACCATTGTTGTGTAGATAAGGACCACCTCAGTCTTCACAGGGCTGTCACCCTTTTTTTTTTTTAACACGTTAAGTGATCATTTGCAGCAGATTTGCTCAATATTCTGGTTTGGTTACCTAATCGCCCCTGCCGTGGGCATTGATTGTAGCTCAAAATAAAATTAAATCCTTGACAACTTTCATCATTTTTCTAGGTGATATTGATTGGTCCAGTAGTGAGGAGTTTTGTTTTCTTTATGTTGCAGGGTAATCCATATTTGAGAGTTGCAGTCTGGTCTTTGTCACTTAGTCCTTCAGATCCTCTTCACTCCCGGCAAGTAAGGTTGTCCTCTGGACCTTAAGTCGTTAACGAGTCTTCCTCCAATCTTGATGCTGTATTTTTCTTTTTGTTGTTGTATTCTTCTTATAGTCTAGCTTTTCAGATTATTTGTTCTGCATAGTTTAAGCATTGTGAATGGATACAATTCTGACACAGCATCTCCTTAATTTTTTTTTTTTTTTAGGCATCACTGCTCTCTGGTGGTGGGAGGCTCTGTTTTGCTCCTGTGGAGCCACTGCTGGAATTGAACCTCCATCCCAGTGGGCCACAGTCCTGTGCACAACCACTACGCCACTGGGGTCCCGTAGTTTTATTTGAACTTTTTTTTTTTTTTTTTAAGACTTTTGGTTTTTATACAGGTTTTGCATAAGTAGAATTAAGTGTTCTGGGATTTGCTTAGTGAAACACAAGTAAACATCTTTCTGATATTCTCTGCTTTCAACCAAGAGTCATTTGACATGACCAGTGATATTCCTTGTTCTTCATTGTCTTCTAACCCAGGCTTAAATTTCTGGTAGTTTCCCGCTCATGTATTACAACTATTTTTTAAATTTTCTTCAGCAAAATCAACTTATATGTGATATTCATGATTCTGTTAGAGAATGTCTTTATCAGATGAGCACAAATACCAGTCTCATTTGTTGACCAGGTAGATTAATACATAGTATGATAAATAATTGCAACAAGCATTTGCTGATACATACAGGGGTTGTTTCTTGCTTTACAGTTGAAACTGCATTTCAGACGGCTTCAGTGACCTGCCAAAGGTCTGCCAAAGCTCTGACAAAGGTGCCATAAAGGTAGTGGTCTTCCAAATTTCTTGGCAAAGATGAAGGAGGAGCACTTGTGTTGCACTGTTTTTTAATTTTTTTCTATTAAGGTTTCTTTTTTTTTGGGGGGGGGGG
>PVJH01047036.1:0-11495 GCA_004026705.1 Nesogale talazaci
TCAGTGCTGTGTTCCATAGACCAGCAAGCCTCATTCCCTGGATATTTCCAAGCAGTCGTTCTAACCGTGCGTTATTTTAGAATGAGCTAATGTTTTCACAGAATTCATTCTTCTTGTGACTTAGGACAATAATTGATTTTTAATTGCCATACATTCAGGTGTGTGTGGGGGAGCTGGAATAGGGCAAAGGTAAAATGATAGGCTAATTATCAGTAATACTATGAGGAAAGCCTACCTGCAGGAACCTGGGGAGAAGCTGGCTTGATTCGATGCCAACATAAATGTGCAGCAACTCCAGGAGCGAAATGGATTGGCAAAGCCGCATCACAAATCCAATGGCATAAAAAGTGTCCACCATGGAATCTGTGCCCAGGAAAGACAGAGACATGAAGGTAAAGACCAGAAAGCGACATCGTAGGCCAACGCTGCACAGCCCTCTTTGACCCAACGGAGATGATCTGCTTGCTTTCCATCAACAATGTCAGAAAGTCTCAAATGAGCTGCTTCAGGATGCCGACGGTCAAGCGATCCAAAGAAGGGACTTGCTGTGGGAGCGCGTTTCCACCCACCTACACTCCCAACCCGGTGCACTTCTTCCACAAAGAAGTGAGCATGTGCGAAGGAGGCTTCCTGGTCAAAGCCAGGGGACTTGTTCCTTCACTTCTGGGGTTGTGAAGCAATTCCTGTGTTCAAGAGTAACCAGCTAGAACTCAGAGCCTGGTTAGAGGCGCGCTTACTAGGGAATGATGGTGGGGCTGCAGCCCCAACAACATTTTCCATTGACAAAAAATGGCAAAGAGGAGAAAACTCACGATTTTTAAAAAAGTCTTAGGGAAGTGACCGTGATAATATGAGTAGGTAGCATTTGTAGCCTGTTCAGACTTAGTTTGTGTTTCTTAGGTGCTTGTTAAAGTTTTGTTAATTTTAAACACTAGAAAGCGGACCTCTGCTTGGTACATTTTGAGTGTACATGACAGGGGGCCTGAATGAAATGCTGTACTTACAGCTGAAATGCAAGGGTACATTCACTGTTTTAATTTTTTTAATGAAACCCTACCATGGTCAGGGAAGATGTTATGGACTGTTGAACATTCTTTTGGCTCTAGTCTGTTGAGCAACACAAAGGATTTCTCTTCTCCACAGTTGTAAGAGGCAAGACGCTGAGAATCTCATTTTGCAGAAGAGAGCGGAGGCCCAGGTAGTCTCCACTCTTGTCCACTGTCCTGTCTGAGGTGTGGTGGAGGATTCATTTACACAGAAGATGGCAGCTACTTGTGAGGAAGTTTCAAGGATTTCAACAAAGGCTGGAATGTCGAGGTGGTTCTACTTTGTATCAGACAGCACTGGGGCTATTTCATTTCTAAGCTTTATTATATGTATGGTACGGGAATTATTCTAAATCTTGCCTACCTACCATGGCTTATGTTTCTTTCATTATATGTAGATTCTATGGTTAGAATGTGATTAGATCTTACCTGTAGAGATACTATGTGTGTTGTATAGATGCATAATATACATACACTATGGACGTATAGTGTATGTATTATGCATCTATACAACACACATAGTATCTCTATAGGTAAGATCTAATTATACTTATAACTGTAGAATCTACTTATAATGAAAAAGAAAATAGAAACTCAGTAGCAGCTAGCTATTTTTTTTGTCCCCACATCACTACCCTGGTGGGAGTAGGAAGCCCAGCCTTGCTCCTGGAGAGCTGTTGCCGGATTTGAGCCGTCCGCCCTGTGGGCTGCAGTCCCGCACACAACCACTACGCCACCAGGGCTCAGCTGACAGCTAGCTTGTATTGCACACATTGAGAAACCCTGGTGGTGTTGATGTTAGGCACCAGGCTACTAGCCACAAAGTCAGCAGTTCTAGAGCACCAGCTGCTCCATGGAAGGAAGGTAAGGCTTTGTACTCTTGTAAGAGGCACAGTCGGGGAGTCCCGGTGATGTAAGTGGTTGAGTGCGGGATTGCGGCCCATGGGCTTGGCGGTTCAAATCTAGCAGCGGCTCTCCAGGAGGAAGGCTGGGTAGCTCCCATGACCACCAGAGGGCAGTGATGCCCCCCCACACACACACAAAAAAACCCCAAAGAGGCACAGTCTCGGACACCCACAGGGGACTTGCGAGGAATAGGCGTCAATGGCAGGGAGAGAGAACTAGGGCATAGGAGATATTGGTAGCTATGAATGCCAGTGTAATGAAGAAAGACACTGCTGACCTGGACAACGTTCCCCATGGGAGAGGCCATAGTGCCCTGGGTAATGTTGGCTTTGTGAAACGTTAGGAAGAATTGGGGTTCTGAAGCATTGAGACAGCCATCAAAAGACTTTGTGGTTTGTAACTCATGTGACAAATGACCTGTAATCACCCCCACCCTCCACCTCACCCCCAACTGCACTTTCCTCCAAGGTCCAGAAGGGATGATTTCTTTTTTTCTGAAACTATAAAGAAGAGTTCCCATTTTGCATTCCCCATCCTGTGCTTTCCACTGCCTAAAGAACACCAAATCCTCCTATGTGAAAGCCAAGCCTTCTGTGGCATTTTTGAAGCTTGTTAACAAATACAAGACTTTATCTAGATATTTTGAGTAAGACAATGCAACATAAAACAACTTATGGGACTCCTGAAGTAGATTCCTTTCTTTGAGACTCCAACATCTGAATTGATGAGCACAGCAGGACTTCTCCCGGAAATAGTCTACTCATTTGCTTTTAGCTGAAAACAGCAGTCGCTCAAGTTGCCAAGTGACCCAACAGTTAAAACTGTGATGACACTTAACCATGCGGGGCAGAACGTGAGAGAATGCTACTCTGGTAGTCACTTAATGATTCACTTCTTAAAATGTGAACTACTATCTAAAAACCAAAGCCTTTACTTTTGAGGAAACCAGAGGAACTTGATGACTAAAGGATTAACGTCCATATGAATTAGGAGTACATTAACAAGATGTCGCCTTGACGTCTAATGTATGCTTGAAGTCCAAAGTAGGGGCATTTTTCAACTGCCTCATCTGCATGCAGAAACTGGACAATGACTTAAAAGACTGAAGATACACTGATGTCTTTGACTTATGGTGCTTGCAAGGAGTATTGGAATACATACTATAGGCCGGCCAAAAAACCCTAACAAATATGTCTTTGAAGAAGTGCATCTACATTGTTACTTACTAGTGAGGATGGAAAGGCTTTGTAAAGTAAACGATCTGGAATGAAGAGGAAGGTCATCACCAAGAAGGGCTGTTACAGTACCTCCAATAATGGGCTCAAACACAGGACTAAAGAGGGCCCAGGACTGTGCATTGTTCCATTCTGTTGCTGAGGGGTAACTCGGGGTCAAAACTGACTGGATGACTCCTAACAGCCATGCCTGAATCCCCATGACTAATCCCACATGGGGGGTTCTTTATCAGGAGTGTCATTTTCTGAGGTGGCATATTACTTCTTGAGGGAAGGAAGAGAAGCCTGAAGAATGTGAATGTTACTGTTCTCTTCTTAGTAATCTCCAAATTCCTGGAAACCTGAGGCATGAAAGTCCCGAGGAGAATTTGGCTCATTCTGATTTCTGGGCAGAGTCTGATAGTGAAAGTTTGCCTCCCTACACATAAAATCTGCTGAACTTTGCTGCAGAACCAAATGGGAACCGTGAAGGGTGTCACCAAAGGCCATGCCCGTGCTTTCCAGAAAACTGAAAAGTGAACCCAAAAGCCCACCCCCCACTGCCATCGCCTCGATTCCAATTCATAGCAACCCTCTTTTAGGGGAAGCCAAGTCCCTTTCCCTTCCTCTCCTTGCTCCCTCTCCAAGAAGGGGTTTTGTTTTTAATAATCAGTAAATATAGTTGGTGGAAATATTAATTATAAAGGATATTGGATGAGATAGAGAAATTATGGTAGCCAAAATATTCGCATCAACCAGACTAGGTGAGAACAAGGATTACAACTTTAGCATCTACAAGTGTCTTGGGCGCTTACCTTTTCCAAATGAAAAGAATCTGGCTGTCATATTTGTAAAGATCCATGAATGGCCACAGAACTGGATTAAATAATAGATAAAAAGATAGGTATTCTTCCGATACCTATAAAAAACAGGAAAACACCGTCAGTCACATTCTACTCATTCTTCTCACATTCTACTGCCCAGATCTTTTCCCAGCTACGACTGATCCATTGTCAAGGAGTCTTGGTGGCACAGTGGATCAGTCTTCAGCTCTTAACCCAAATGTCTGCCCTTCCACACCCCAGCCCAATCTTGGGAGAAAGCGAAGGCCGTCTGCTTCCCTGAAAATCAAGACCTTGGGAAATCCATGGAGCCTCTCAAGTGGCTTTCCTATAAGTTCTACTCAATTCTGCTCCATCCTATCAGCTTGCTAGGAATTAACATGTGGGCAATTAACATTGTCCTCCGAATGAACATGTGGGCAATAGGTTTAGTTTATTGTTACTTGGTTACCCCAAAACCCTTCAGATGCTAAAGCCATCCAAAGTATACAATATCTGTGAATGCAAATATCCTACGTTTGCTTAAAACCAAATATGGTTCCATTTCACATCCTGGATAGCATTCCCTCCTTGTTCTTCCCCTCAGCATTACAGTGAAGACGGCTTTGGATATTTTAGGGGGAAGGGGTGACCCCAGAAGAAGAGGGACTGTTGTGGTCAGAATGTGAGGGACCTTCAAAAGCTGTGGGGTGGGGGTGAGTGGAATGAAAAGAGAGTTTTCCCCAGGAATTTTTTTTGAGGCCCCCTCAAATGTTCTAGAAGCACTGCCTGTTAAGAATAGAACCTATTTGTTAACAAGCACACCCACTGCCATCAAGTCAATTTGGACTTGTCCTGAGTCGATGTGGGCTTTCTCAAGCTGCAACTCTTTACAGGGCAGGGGGTCTTGTCTTGCTCCCTGAGCAGTGTGGGTTTGAACCACGACCTTGCAGTTAGGAGTCCAAAGCGTACTCCATCAGCCCCATGAAGGTTCCTGGCAGCAACATTGGAAATGGGTGGACTGACAGCAACTCTAAATTGTGGACAAGTGAGGCCATGAGGACCCCTGACTTGGGGATGCTTGATGTGGTTGGGGGCACTTATTCTGTCCTCGCCTCCTGCCACATTGTGAAGGCAGATGGAAAATTTCATCAGTGCACAGCGACGAAAGCCAGTTGATTGCAAAGAAGGCCATTAAAGGGAAGTCAAGCTGGGTTTAAAAATGTGTTGTGGGCAGTTGGGGAGATGACTAAGAGAAGATGGGCGGATACTCGGTTGGGGGAGTTAAGGACAAGAATGTCTGGCCAGTTCCTGGAGGGCGTAGACCCTTCAAAAGGACCGTGGGGGGCCTGCCCTGCCTGTGTAGATCATTCAGCCACCTTGATTTCCTCCGAGGAGCTGTGAAATGTCTACAAGCTGGGCCCAGGAGCCAGGAAAGGGTGGCAGGGGCTGATGCCCTCAGTGCATTCGAATTTGAAACTCCTGGTCCACTGAGCCCTGCAGACCTGAGTCTACAGGTGGGACAGGTGTTTCTGCAGGTCAGCCTAAAAGACACCCTGGAACACAGGAATCCCAGAAAGAGAAAGGGCGAATGGGGTGGGGAGAGGAGGGCTGGTGTGGGGACTGGCAGAAAGCGTCCAAAGGGGAAGAGGTGGTCACGCAGCAGCTCCGCCCTCCTGCTTCCTCATCTGTAAAGCGGGGTGGGGGTGGGGTGGGGGTGGGGGGATAAACGTTCGCAAGAGGGTGGAATATGCTGACAGTTGTCAAGCGCCCAAGGGTGTGCTCAAGCCCGCGATTGGGAATAGTCCCCGCGTCGGGATCCACTGCCGCCTCCCCCATGCCCCCACCCCTCCTGGCCGGGCGCCCTACCTGGGCTGCAGCCAGACCTGTGGCAGCACCATGGCCCCTGGCCGCCGCGCCGTGCCGTCCCTCTGTCTTTCTGTATGCGAAGAGCGCTGGGAGGCGGTGCGGGGAGGGGGGAGGGGACCCCAGGACCCCGCCCCGCCCGGCGCCCGGCGGTCTCTGCCCTTGGCCTGGCCTGGTGCTGACCGCGGGGAGGGCGGGGCCTCGCCTCGCTCCTTCCCTAAGCACCGGGGTGTCCCCAGCTGGCGCCCCTAAACACCCCCACAACTCATTGCCCTCGAGCGATGCCCACTCCCCGTGACCCAATAGGACAGGGCAGAAGTGCCCCTGGGGCTTTGCTATTGCTTGCTTTCGATCACTTTAAAGATATTAGAATAATCTATAACTCAATTTTAGCAGTCGTTTCAAGACTGTCGTTTTCAAGACATTATCGCATGTTACCAGCTCCTCTCTTCTCCCCACCCCCACCCCCCGCCCCCACCCCCCATGGTCTCGTGAACCCTGGACAAATCACGTTCAGTAGAACGGTACTCGACCGCATCAGGACTCAACATACTAGGATTTCAACACGAAAGAAAATTTTGCATCTCACAAAACATGGGTATCTGGCCTGTGATTTTTGTCAAAAAAAGCAGTTCGTGTTTTGGTCACTCGGCGTTTATTGGCGTGGTTAGTTGCGCTGTTTAAGCCTGTTGCGGCTGTGTTCCAAATGATTTGCTATCGTTTTCTTCATTTTTTTGTGGCTTTAGATTAAAAAAAGAAAAGAGAGAGAGCCCGAAGAGTTTTTAAAAAAGAATCATCGTGATAAGGAACTGGTTAACCATGTTCTCGATATTGTTGGTGATAATTTAGCCAATCCTTTTAGAAAATAGTTAAGGAAATGCCAACAGCAGACCACATTAGTTAGCTTAAAAAAAAATTAAGTCAGCTAGTTTCTAATGAAAAAACAAAACAAAACAAAAACAGAGAAGGGAAAAAACTCCTGAAGAACAACTCCCAGTTGATTTTATGGAAGGGGATTTCCACTTCCAAAGGATGACTCTTTCCCTCCCTCCTCTCCACATCCTTGTGTCCACAGATCCAGATTCTTGTCAGTCTCCGGGAATTGGCCATACTGTAATTGTTAAAACCTTTTTCAATGTTGTGTTTCTTACTTAAATTATATTATTTAACTCTGAACTTACTTACTTTGACATTTCTGTGAAATGTTTTATGTAAAAAGGAGAGGTTAGGGTAAAAACTTGGTGGTCAAGAAGGAATGAATCCATATTTAGTTATTTCTTATGGGAAAATTGATTCAGATTGCATTGCATCTCAATGCTCTTTCTAGAGTGGATGAGAGTTGAGGTTGGGGGTTCTGCTGTATTGTTATATTATGTTTTCATATTTTACACTGTCTGCTCTATCCCTTCTCTCATGTTTCTGTTACTCATCCCCCTGAGGAGTGGGGTGTTATGTATCCATGATTGCTACTGGCTCCCCCTCTGCCTCCTCTTTCCCTCCCCTCATGGTATCACTACTCCAGCTACTGTTTCTGAGAGGTTTATCTGTCCTGGCTCCTATGTGTCAAAAAACCCCTATCTGTACTGATGTATATAATCTAGCAGGCTTTATGAGGTAGAACTGGGGTCAAGATAGTTGTGGGGGGGAGGAAGTGTTAAGGAACCAGAGGAATAGTATGTATTTCCTTGGTACTATATTGTACCCAGGCTGTGTTTTCCCTTCCCTGTAACTCTTCTGTGAGAAGATGTCCAATCGTCTACAGACAGACTTTGGGTCTCCACTCTGACCTTCACATTGATATAATTTTTGATATGATTGTTTGTTTCTGATATGTTTTTGATATGTTTTTGATATGTTTGATATGTTTGTTTGTTTTTGAGCTTCTGGTATCTGATCTTCTGATCTCTGACCTCATGATCACATAGACTAGTGTGCTTCTTTCATGGAGGCTTGGGTGCTTCTTTGCTAGATGGTCACTTGTTTAACTTCAAGCCATTAAGACTATGGGTTTATTCTTAAAGGCTGGTTTTTCTCCTGCAGAGCGACTGGTGCTTTTGAACTGCTGACCTTGAGGTGAGCTTCCCAATGTGTTAGGACAAAGAGGAGCACCAGGACTGTTCATTGGTTGGCAGGGATGTCTAATCTTGGGCTGGAATGCAGTTAAGCAGCAGATCCTTGGGTCTGTCTGTGCAGATCCACACTTCGGCAGCCTCGGGACTCAGTGAAGCCCACTACAAGGCCTTTGGGGAAGGAGACCTTCCAGGCAGGGCTCATGGCTTCTCCTGTCAGAAGCTGAGACGCTGAGAGAGAAAGTCTGCATTTACCCCTTTCCAAACACCTTCCTTCCAGAGCAGGGGCCTGGTTCATCAAGGTCTCAGGTCTCTCTCTTGGGGCCTCACAGGGGCTTCCAAGTCTCTGCAGCCATCTCTCTGCCCTATGACCTTTCCCTCACCAGGCTCTGGCATTACTACCTCCTCCATCCTCTGATGGTTCCCCTTTTAAAGGGCTCATCAGATCCAAGTCATCTTCCAGCTTTTTGACTTTACAAGGAAAATATGCCCCAAATAACATAATCCCAAGTAAGGAACAACAACAAAAAAGAATATGACAAGGAAGTCCTTGCAAAAAAGTGGGTCAGCCACTTTGAGTTGATAGGGGATACCCCCATTGTACTGATGGGGAAGTTGAGGCTTTAAGAAATCACTCACCACAGGTCACACAACTGATAAATGGCAGGCTTAGAACTTAACGGACAGTGGTTTTTTTTAAAACTTGTTTGTCCGCCCTCCCCCCCACCTCCAGTTAGTTCATAGCTTCCTTCCTCATAGGCTGTTCACATTTCTCTTTATCTTGACTGTCTCCTGCCCTCATGCCAGAGGGTCGGCCTCCCCTTTTTGCAGCCCTGTTCTCCCTCCACCGATGAACACTCATTGCTCTTTCCTGCCTCTTCACCCCCTCTTTGCACAGGCCTTCCTTCCCCAGGGTTTGGGAACCTGGATCAGGCTCTCCTACTATGGAATGAAAACTTATCCTCACTTCTCTCTGGATGCAACTGTCCACAATCATTTCCTTAGAACCTCTGACCCTTTTTTCCCATAATCAAAGGCTCCTTAACTTTTCTTTCCATCTTCCATATCCCAAACCAAAGTCACTGGCAATTCATAGCCAAACTATAACGGGGAAGAGCAGGTCCTGTGAGTTCCCAAGACTGTAATCTTTTATGAAAGTAGAAAGTCCAAGTCTCTCCTTCAGAGTGGTAGATGGTTTTGAATCGCTGACCTTTCGGTTAACAGCCCAGTGCATAACCACTATGCCACCAGGGCTCCTTTGCACCTTCCATAGCACAATACAATTTCTACTTTCCTTTGCAACTTGCAACTGAAATGACTCCCTCAGAAGACTGCCTTAATTTCTTCTCTGAGTCCTATTTGGTACCTAGTGCCCTTTTCCCAGGGAACAGTAGATATGAAACACAAAACTGACCTGTAAGTCACCGCTGGTGGCCAGCCCATCATCAGAGACACCTGTGCTTAGCCCAAACTGAAGGAAAAAAAAGTTCTGGGTGTCTTAGTGGAGGGTGGGAGAGCATCCAGCAAACTGACCACAGGGTGTGATCCTTCCCCAGCAATAGCTCCTGTGGCTACACCATTCTCCTTCTGCATGAGTTGACTATATTTTACCTCTCTCCCTTCACCTCTGAAGCTGTGACTATTCCACTCTTGGCCATTCTGCCCTTCCCGTGCCTCTTGATGGGCCCCTGCTAGTCAGTTCCTTAAGGTCTGACCTGGGCTCTCATTTTCACTTGATTTTACCCTCCAGCACAGGCATCTACTCACTCGTAGATTTATCCAATGGTGGGATCCAACAATTTGATCTCTTGGACAGGTAGGTTCATTGTGTCAACCTGACCAAGACAAGCATGTAAATTAACCAGGTCACAGTTTAGTTGAAAGACAAAGAGATAAATGGCTCAGCAAGGAACTCCCCTCTCTCATTTGCTCTCTGGTGATGGGATCAGCGTGAGGCTGCTTTAGCTAGTTCTATGCCTCAAATTGTGAGCTACATTACCAATGGGACAGCCAACCCCATGGATCATGTCACTAGAATTTGAGGTTCCTTCAGGACCAGCTTCACCACACTATACATTGCTTGAACTCGATGCCAGCAGATTCTGTCTGCTTGCATTGCTTGAGTTCAGTATCTCATCCAGGGTGCTTCACTAAGTTCCTGAGCTGCTGAATGTTGGTGATCCCCCCGGCTGTTTGCTGCTTATGGGAAGACTGCCTACACTACCTGAGGAAAGACCCAGCTGTCTGCTTCCTTGACCTAGGACCCAGAAGTTCTTGTGATTTGAAGGACTTCTGTTTCATGCAAGTGAGTTGAACTGAGCTCTCGGTGCTGTGTGGACTACGTAGCTGTTATATTCCTTCATCCTTCATATATCGATGTATATATAGACACACATAAACATATACTTATAATCCTAAGTGTCCTGGTATTATTTCTCTATAGAAACCTATTTTACATAATTGGTACTGGAAGTGGTTCTAGAGGAACGAGATAATAAATATGGCCTTCTCGACTTGGCTCTCCAATGGGATTAGGCTTAACAGCACTGATAAGGCTTTCTCTACCCCTAAAAGCATAGATAAATCTGCTAATCTTACCAGAGTGGGTGGTGTTAATCCATGTTGTGAAGTAGTAAATCGAATATCCCAGTATCACCACCAATTCATGAAGTGCTGGAAGATCTGGAAGATCATGTGTTTGATATTTTCCAGGATGAGAAGTATAGGAATGCTAGTTGGCTGGTCCTCCTTACAATAGAAAATGTGATCAAGAAAAGTGATCATCTCAGAACCACAGAAACACATCTCAGGTGCAAATAACAGACCTAAAGCTTCTGCCTGTGCTACAAAGGAGAGTATACTTCCTTCTAGTTATAAAACTGACATTGCCAAAAACCAAATCCAGAGAATACTGATTTTATGTGCCATTTTAATAACTCTCATCAACAACAAAGAAATCCAGGTTTCAGTTCTGCCACACTAGTGAGAACCAACTAAATCCCACCACTGCCTCATAAACATGTGAAAATTGGACACTGAATATAGAAGACTGGAGAAGAATCGATACATTTGAATTGTGGAGCTGGAGATTATGTAAAGTATCATGAATTGTGAAAAGGACTAATAAATCTGTCTTGGAAACAGCACAGCCAGATTGCTTCTCAGAGGCAAAGATGATGAGACTTCATCCTACGTGCTTTGGACATATCTTCAGGAGAGAAGGATATAATGTTTAATAAAATAGAGGGGCAGCGAAAAAGAGGAAGACCCTCAAGGAAATGGATTGGCACCATGGCTGCGACATGGACTCAAGTGTGGGGATGACTGGCAGGATAGTGCAGGAATGAGCGATGCTTGTTCTTTTGTGTAAAAGGTCACTATGGGTCAGAGCCAACTTGTGGCAACTACCAACAATAGCTTCTGATCTCAAAAAGATGTACAGCCTCAAAAAGCCATATCGGGCAGTTATGAGTCTAAATCAATTTGATGATAAGATTTTAGATTGCAGGTCTGCCCTACTCCAATGTGATCTCATTTTACACTTGATCTTAGCCAAAAGGCCGAGAAGCGATT
>PVJH01047037.1:0-11681 GCA_004026705.1 Nesogale talazaci
CTATAGCAAGGCTCTCCTTTGAGAAATCTCGGAAAGGGGACATCCTGCTTGAAAAAGCTGGGGGGCAGTGAGAAAGAGGAAGGCGCGCTCTGCAGTGGGTGGGCACGGTGGCTGCAAGCATGGGTTCCAATCAACAACCGTGCGGCTGGCCAGGCCCTGGGCAACGGAATGTGTCCAGGGGGTGGCTAGCCCTGCCTCCCCCCCACCCCCCCACCGTACTCATCCAGCTGTTGGCCAACGGCCGCCCAGTTGAATCACACACACACACACACACACACACACACACACTTCTCAATGGGACCCCGGCACTGCACAAATGTAGAAGGAGCCTCTAAAAATAGGGTGTGGGGCCGAAAGGAAACCCGGCTGTAAAATCAAACTTCAAAGGGAAAAGTCAGAAGGTTCCTTCAGAAGGACACGATTTCTTCACAGGCAACGCTGCTCGGCCCTCACACGGGGTGTCTGGGTACCATTACCAGAAATCTGAGAAAGCCCACCTCCTGAACATAAAATGACAGGGGGAAAATGCTCAAGACATACAAAAAATATGTGAAAGCCATGAGGCGTGGGGGTTTGGTTTTGTTTTCCTGCCACCAGAACGATTCAGAAGCCTATCACACATCTTGAGCTCCGGGGTGACTTGCGCACGGGTCCTCAGCAAACATACAAAGCTTTCCGACTCGGGGAAAGAGGCACACGTGGAATCCAACTGGGCCAGGGCGCTCAATCACTTGCGAAACCAGAGTACTGGGGGGCAAATTTGGGGGGAGAGACTTTGGCTTTCTCTCATAAAGCCGGGCTGCCTCCTAACCAGCATGAAGGGGAGAGTCAGGAAAACTCGCCCTCTTCTTTATTGGGGGCGTTGGGGGAACAGGGGTGTCCTCCCCAGGTACTGCTTTCAGCCTCCCACTGAAAAGAAGGTGCCAAGCTCAGGAATATTTTCCGGTTGCATGAGGCCACATTCAGAATATTATTACTATTAAGAGAGGGGGGGAAAAATAAAATGCCTAATGGGCTAGTCACAAACACAATCATAAATACTCCGGGGGTGGAATGTCAGTCAGAAGCCTGAGAGGGAAATTCCTAGATCCTGTTGCTATTTCTTGAATACTTTTACAGAGTGTCAGTTTGGAGTTTTTATTCCCACCCTGCCCTTTCCTCTATTGAATTCTCATACAATACGTTTGTTATGACCATCACCGGATATATGAACAACAAAAAAGCTACAGCTGGATCCTGTATTGGGCTCAGCTGCGGCTGGAGGGAGGCTTTGTCAGAGCCAAGGGAAAGAGAAGAGAGGGAGGGGAAAAAAAGATCTTGTTCCTGAGAATGCTAGGAGTTTGTTCTTCGGCCAAAGGCTTGACAGCAAAAGTGTCTCCTTTGTACTAAGGAGATCGAGTTTATCTTTCCAAATTTTCCAGTGCAAGAATCCATGCCTTCACAAAGCTCGAGCCAAATGGCAAAATAAAATCCTGACTCTCATCAGCCTGAGTACTAATGGGCTCCATATGGGTGGTGGGCGAACAAGTTGCTGTGTGTGTGTGTGTGTGTGTGTGTGTGTGTGTGTGTTCGCGTGCGCGCACATGCCAAGTTCACCCACTCACACACTCCATTGACATCCGAGCCTTTGAGTGACTCCTTCTGGTTACCCATTTAATCCGCACTTACCAGAGAACAAGGGGAATCCATGTGACGCGACCTCAGGGCAGGCCGAAGAGTGGAACAGCCTTCGCCACAAAGAGCGGTGCTATAGAAACCGGGGCATTCGCTCATCTGCTCATGCAGTTCCGTCTGCATCATGCAAATGCAATTAGACAAACTCGTGTCGACAAGCAGCTTTAAAAAGCCTCTCTCTCTCTCTCTCTCTCTCTCACACACACACACACACACACACACACACACACACACTAAAGAGACATGAATCCAATGAATCCAGTGTGAGCCTCAAACAAAGCCAGGTTCCTTTTTTTTAAACAGAGCTAAAACACATTTGGGGGAAGCCAAATTTAGACAATGTGTGAAATACCAGTGCAGAACGGTTGTTCTTCAACTAACGAAGTCCTGGCAGCGTAGGGGGTTGTGTCTTGGGCCGCTCCCAGGGCAGAGGAGGAGCTTTTCCGCTCCCGTGAGGGTTGACAGCCTTGGACACGGACAGGAGCAGTTTTGCCTCGTCCCCGAGGAGCTCTGGGGGTCTGGGCCACGCGCGGCAGGTCAGGAACTACATCAGAAGCCCTGGAGGTGCTCTTGGTCAGCGCAGGCTGCCAACACCAAGGCTGTAGTGCGAACTCACCGGCTGCCTTGAAGGAGAGACATAAGCCTATCCGCTCCCATAAAGGTTGACAGCCTGGGAAACCCTCGGGGGCAGTTTTCTGCTGTCCAGAAGAAGGCAGTTAGGAGTCAGACTCCACTCAATGGCCCTGGGTTTGGTTGGTCTCTCAGGGAAGCATGATCTTGGCTGTGGTTAGGGAGGACTTCCTTCAGCCCAAGACCACAACGAAAGCCCACAACAGCAACAGGCAGGAAATTAACCCACACCTGGCACCGGGCACATCGGCTGCAATAGTCGACCTCTTTACAATGTTAAAGAACAGAGGCTGAACCCCGGTGGGCAACCGGTAGTGGTTGTGTGCAGGACTGCGGCCCACTGGGTTGGCAGTTCAAATCCAGCAGCAGCTCTCCAGGAGCAAGGCTGGGCCTCCTACTTCCACCAGAGAGCGGTGATGCGCCCCCCCCCCCAAAAAAAAATGTTAAAAAACAAAGACCTCATATGCGCATGACATGAGAACTGGACGATGAGACTGAAGAACCGAAAAAGAACGGATGCCTCTGAATCAGGGTGCTGGCCAAGAAGACTGAATTTACCATGAACGGCCAGCAGGAGGATCACAACTGTCTGGGAAGAAGTACAGCCAGACTGTTCCTTAGAAGTGAGGATGGTGAGAGTTTGTCTCAGGTTCTTGGACATATTGTCAGAAAGGACCAGTCCCCAGTAAAGTAGAGGGTTGATAAAAAAGGAAGGCTGAGGCTGAGCCCCGGTGGTGTAAGTGGTTGAGTGCGGGACTGCGGCTCACGAGCTTGGCGGTTCAAATCCAGCAGCAGCTCTCCAGGAGCAAGGCTGGGTAGCCCCCACGACCACCAGAGGGCAGTGATTCCCCCCCACACACACACAAAAAAGGAAGGCTCTGGAAGATGGACTGACATTGAAGCTGCGACCACTAAGGGCTCAAACACCGCAACGGTTCTAGGGGCAAGTACACGGCCAGGCAGTGTCGTGTCCTGTTGTACATGTCCCCAACGGCTCTGCCACCCAGGCAACGCTGACTCGCCACCCATCTCAGGGCCAAGCGATACGTGGGGAATGACTCTGGGGTCAGCAGTTCCAAACCACCAGAGGCTTGCTCCATAGTCTCCCAGGGAGACTGGCCGCTTTGGAACTCACAGCAGCAGTTCCACCCTCCCGGGCAAGGTCAACATTCGCCTGCATCGCTCGATAGCAGTGAGCTTGGTTTACACCTTACAGACGAAGTAAATGTGGCAAAATGTTAGCGATTGGTAACTTACGTAAAAGCCTTGAGTATTCATTGTACTGTTCTTTTAACTTCTCTGTACATTTGGAGAAAAAATTTTTTTAAGTTATGGGGAAAAGATACAAGTAATCATATTGCCAATCACCACGTTTTCCTAAACCCCAATACAACAGTTTACAATACAACACACTCTGTGCGGTATGTCACTATGGACCAGACACTTAATTGCTCATAACAATTCTGATTGAGACTTTTCAAATAAATCCTTCCAACTAGTTCACTTGGATTTTTCAGCGTCCATTTCACAAGTAAGAAAACCGGTGCTTAGGAGATTAAGCAACATCCAGTCTCAAGGCAACCAGTGCCAGGGATGCATCTGGTGACTCTGAAGAAAATGTGAATGCCAAGGATAGCAAATTCACACGGCTCCTATCAAGCTGAAAGGTGTGGGGGGGCCCAGTCTCTCAGAATAAACCCATTCACATCACAGAACACTGTCTGCCACTTTAAACGGGGGAAGGAGCCCCCAAGGGCCCCCAATGACTGACCTAAGCGGTAGCCAGCAGGCAAGGATCCTGAAATCACAGGAAGGGAAGAGGTCCTCCCAACCCCAGAGGGCTAAAAGCACTCAAGAAGAAGAGGTTGGCTGGTCCTCTCTAGCATGACTCGTCCCAACAAGAGCATGCAAACAGAAGTGTGGCCCAGAGGACAGGAAAGCTGACCCCACCGCACTGTGATGGCCCCTGCTGGCAGCTTCCACTCCAGAGATGGCGTGACAATGGATGGCTGGGTGGATGGATGAGTACATGAGTGGGAAGGAGGGAGGTGTTAGGGACACTGGGGAAATGGACTGCCCATCAGACAAACAGAAACTCCTAAAATTAAGGGCCATGGCAGAAAACGAACTCTCCACTCTGGCACTTGGGGAAGACGCTCAGGTTAGTACCATGACCCAAGCTTGGACTTGAACTCCTTTGACGCATTCAAGCTGGTTTGGCGTGGACTGCCACTCACTTCGGAACTCTTTGGTTAAGGACATGACTCTCTTCCTCTCTTCTAAGGGCAGCTGCTAAAACTCCCAGGCACCCTCTAACCGACGTCTCTGCTACACTCAAGGTAAACCCACCCAAGCCAAGCCAACCAGAGGAGACGGCTAGGGGATATGTCCTCCAGCGTGAAGGGGGCTGGCCCCGCCTGCCGCAGGCCATGGTCTCCAGTATGCCCTCTTGGTGGCAGAAACCTGGGGGAGCTGCTCCGAGTCCCACAGTGGTTGAGGGACTAGCAGAGGGTGTCTCTCTGCGGAGCTCACTTCCAACCTTTCCAGAGAAGGTGGAAACAGGAGAATGCTTACTCGCGAGCTTCTGAACCCGACTTTCTCCTCCAGCGTCTGGACAGCCAGGAGGCAGGCAAAGGGAGAGAGAGGGCCCCACACGCTCTTCTGGGTGGGAAGGGCAAGGAGGCAGGAGACGGTGGAAATAGATGAAAATCCAACTTCTACACATAAGTAACATCAGAACCTGGGGGGTGAGGGTGGCTCTGAGTTTTAATTCCCAGAATTTAGGGTGGGGGGGAAAAAAGGCAAGCATGACCTAAAAACTGGTCATGTTGTACACACCCAGCCCAATTGCTGGGAGTCCCTTGAGGGTGCGACATCTGCCTGCATTCTGGTGGCAAGGGCCCTGCTCCCACAGTCCGCTGTCATCAGTAGGAGGCCTGGTGAGCAAGCGGTGAGTTATTCAAAGGCAAGCCGGACTGCAGAAAATCCGAGAAGAACACACTGGACTTCCTGTCAAAAATAGTCACACCCCAGTCGCTGTTCAACCCGAACCCAGAATCTGAACCACTGGTCTTATGGGGTTCAGAATTCACAAAGTTACTGGGAAAGTGATTGAAAAGCTCGTGGGATTTTCCCACGAGCCTTTGGGCGCCCCCTCTTGTAAACATGCTACTTTGGGACTCTGTAGCAGGAAGACTTTGAAGCTTCCCCCAGAAAATGCAGACCCTGCAGGAGCACGCTGAGCCAGCACGGAGCCCCTTCTCCGGCTCAGCAGTGAACAAGCAGGGTGTTCTTCTCGGGAGCGGCCAGGCTCTCAGAAGTGTGACCGCAGACGGGACACAGTCTGCCATCGCCCGTCCTCCCACACCCGGGAAACACAGCCTCGTCGTGTGAAGATGCCAAATGGCTACAAGACACTAGCGACTCGGTGTTTCCCAGGCTCCAACACAAACAACAATGAATGTCTCGCTCTGATTCTATCTCAATTAGAAGAAAAATGTTTCTAATCGAATTACTGAAACTTGGGAAAAGCACATTCCAGGGCCATTTCCCTCTATTTCCTTTCTGCTTTTCCTTTCTGAAAGGGTGTCGGCTGTCTGGTGGCAGGCGTTGTCAAACGCCCTTGTCACTCCCACCCACCCTCTAGCTTTCGAAACTACGTCCACGCTCAGATCAACGTGGTTGTAGAGGCCCCAGGCAGCCACTTGTGGATTGGTAAGCATCTGGAAATGTGTCTTGTGTCATTCAAAGTGGGAGGCAGTGCTCGGCTCAAAAAGAAAATAGAAGGAAGTCTGTTCTGGAAAATGGCACGTGCCTCGAGGCTGTCAGGTGGGCCCTACCAACACCGCCAGTCAGTCCACTTCTGGAGGGCCCTCTTCCTCCTCCTCGCTGATCTTCAACTCTACACCAAGCATCATGCCCTTTCCAGGGGTTGCTCTCTCCCGCACAGGTCCAAACGACAGGTGCTGAGGGACCCTACCTCGGCGTGGTGCACTTCTCTTCTGCTCTTGGTGGCAATGAGGTCCTTATGAATGAACGGGGGGCAGGAAGCCTATCAGTCAGGATCCCTTCAGCGCCAACCCACAGGTACTCCGGAGCTCAGTGCCGGAAACAAGGGACAGCCCATGTGACAAGAAGTCTGCAAATAGGGAGGCTCACAAGACAATGCACTGGAGGTTCCTGGGTTGCTCGAGTTCAGCAACTCAGTGTCATTATCAAGGACCCAGGTGGTCGGATGGATTTGATCTTGGGGCTAGTTTCACACACACACACCCCCCCCCCAAAAGGCAGACACCGCAGCATCTACCCTAAGACAAGAGGTTCGCTTTCTTGCATATTTTAAAGGAAGAAAACTTACCCAGAAGCCTCCCTACAAACTGCCCTTTGACAGCTCGCTGGGCAGACTTGGGGTATACATCCACTCATCTTGCAGTGAACAAGGGGAAGAAAATTGATAATGAAGGAGAGCTTGCAAAATCTGGTTTACCTCATTAAAGATTTATCCCTTCCCCCAATGGATAGATAGCAAAACCACCCAGGGTTCTGTCTGCCTGGAAGGGAGGGAGGGAGGGATGGGTTTGTGATGAGGGCCAGACAATGTCTGGTACGGCCTCCAGCATACTTTTACCAAGGGCCGGCCACATGTGACATGGACCTGGGCAAGACAGAAGTAAGCAGACTGCTCTGTTCTCACGCACTCCCACCCCAGGGGAGGGGACAAAACAAAATCCAGATTCCCCTTTTCCAGGTCCAAATCTAGGGTTGTTATTTAAAAGTGACATTTCCCAAGGAGGAAAAAAGAAGTAAAAAAAACACAAAACTACCAGTCACCCTAATACTCAATCCAACAACAGAAATAGCAAAACAGTTGCTCCTCGCATGGGCACACTGCAGTCTCACAGAAACTTGAGAATGCGAAATAATAAATGCAACCCAGATGTTCGTGGAAAACAAGATTGTTTTCACTTCATAGCAACCAGATAGGTCAATCCACTTCCTCCTCCAGAGAACTCTCCGAGGACCACAAACTCCACTCCAAGAGCATGTGTTTCTGTGTAACTGTCCGCAGAAAAAGGAAACTCCGCCGTCCAAAGTAAACGGGCGCTGTGAGCTGTTCCCAGGAAAGGGAATTAGAAAATTGCAGTAGGGCCGGGCCTTACATGTTGCCAAACATCTGGATGAAAACTGAAAAAAAAGGAAATTCCACCAACTAACCAGGTATTGGGAAATACGGTGCATGAGTCACGGAAAGCCTTCGTTAAAGTGGCAAACTGACCCGGGGTTTCTTCCTCCCCCTCCCTATTAATTATGGAAAGCAGTGCCTCATAAGGAGCACCAGCCCTGCAGGGAGCGGAAGACAGACTTCTGCTTTCTCCTCTTTGAGCTGTGCTCCTGGGAACTTTGTGAGCGCCCAGTCCGCAAAGCGAGCATTCCTGTTGCTTGGCAAAAAGCCCCTTGACAAACTCTTCTGAGTGGACTGCGATTGACTCAGGTGAATCTGTCCTAATATTGACACACGACAGAAAGATTTTTATCCAAAATAAATCCGCCCTGAGCTGCCTCCAGGCCGATTACCAACCAGGGTCAGCACTGATGCCTATTCATTTAGCTCACGCCAGTTTCGGGAGAGATCGTCACTGTAAAAAAAAACAAAACAAAAATGCTACGGGCTCAGTGTGTACCGGCCCCTGAAGGAATTCGTGGGGCTATTCTGAAACACACTCTCTCCTATCATCCTCTTCAAACCCTGGGTGGGTCTAGAGTGGAGGCCAACTGCAAACAAAGATTAAAACCAAAAAAAACCATCACCAACAAAAGAACAACCACTACCCAAGCAGGAATCAAATAAACTTATTTTGTTTGAAGAAAGAAAGTTCGAGTTAACTTCAAAAACCGAATGGAGAGCCAGATGTTTTCTAATTTCTTTAAATAACTTGCTCTTTTCCCACAAATTAAAAATATTTACAATATTCATGGAGGCTACCCACTGGGCTCTCACCACAAGGTCGGCAGTTAAAAAGCAGCTGCCCCTCCCCCACCCCAGGAGAAAGCTGAGGCTTTCAACTCCCAGAATGAGTTAGTCTCGGTCACCTCCAGTAGCTCCATCTACCCGGTCCTGTAAGGTTGTCGTGAGTCAGCAGCTGCATGGAAGCAGGTCTGGAGGGCCTTGATAAATGCTGGCCCACTGATGTGGTTGCTCCAGTTCAATTCGCTCCAGCTCCAATCACCGCTTCCCGTAGACTGGTCAACCTGTGTCCTTGGGCCTCTGCCAATCGCCTCTCACACTGGGCCACCTCCCCCCGCTACGGTTCCCATCCATCAGGAATCTATTTATTCCTGCTGGCCCTCAAGCAACCCCAGCTGCCAACCAGGCCACCCTTCCCTCTCTGAGATCCAGCCACGCTGCGTCCATCCTGCCCTTCTGTAGACACTCCACAAACTCTCCTCGTGCCTCAGCACAGATAAATCTCTGCCTGCTCCCCACCACCTCTGAGTCCTTTTTCAGTCCTCAAATCCCAAAGACACAGGGGTCCTCCTTGTAGCGCAACACAGCTGGCCCCGCTCTCTCCCCTCGGATGCTCCCTCCCCCGTAACAACGTTCAGATGGCTTCCTAGACTTTTTCTCTCCTGCTCCTGCCCTTGCCTCCAGCTGACCTCAGCTATCCCCACGAGGTACAATCCTGCTTATCTTCCCAGAGGAGCCCTGCTGGTCCACAGTGGCTACTTACTGGGCTGCCAACTGAAAGGTCAGCAGTTCAAAACCACCAGAGGGGCTCCTCGGGAGACAGACGGGGGTGGAGGGGGGTTTCTACTCCTGTCAAGTGTGACAGTCTTGGACACCCACAGGAACAGTTCCACCCTGTCCTAGAGGGTCGTTCTGAGAGGGCATCGACACCGTGGCAGTGAGTGTGTTAGTTTATCCCCTCTCCAGGACTGGTCCTCTCCTTGGCAGGTCAACTGCCTACCATCTGCACTTGCCCAGCTCATGGACAAGTCCATTTTCAAATACCAGAATTAAGCTCCTGAGACTGTTTCCAGTCAAGATGGAACTGTTTGCCGAGGATCAGCCCTTCTGCCAAGAACTGAAGGAAGCATTGAAAACAACTGTCTGGAGACCTCAGCGAGCTACCAAGACAGCGAGGATGAGGGGGTCGGTGCCCCCAAGAAGGGACGTGCAGCAAGGTGAGCCCATCATCCTCTGGAGAGATGTGCTGAGTCACAGCAGCAGGGGAGAGGCCAGAAGGTGGAGCAGGAGCAAGTGGCTGAGAATTCTGATAAAGCCATCAGAGTTGGCTGAAGCTGCAGGACAAGTGCATGTTGGGGTGGAGGGGGCAGGTTATTAGGAGACCAGGGCCCCCTATGTAGGAGAAGACCTGATAATCCCTCTGCCCCCAAGCCTCAGAGACAAAAGTCCAGCTTCAAATCAGCTCAAGACTCACTGGAGCAGTGGTTCTCAATCTTCCTATTGCAGAGACCCTTTCATACAGTTCCTCATGTGGTGGTAAGCCCCCAGCCATAAAGTTATTTTCATGGCTACTTCACCACTTTAAGTTTCTACTGCTATAAACTGTCATGTAAATATATGATATGCAAGATGTATTTTCTTTTTTTTTTTGGCATCACTGCCCTGGTGGTGGGAGTAGGAGGCCCAGCCTTTGCTCCTGGGAGCCGGAATCGAACCTCCATCCCAGTGGGCCGCAGTCCCGCGCACAACCACTACGCCACCGGGGCTCAGCCCGCAAGATGTATTTTCATTGTTACAAATTGAACATTATGAAAGCATAGGGACAAATCACAGAAAAAATGTCATTATATATTGTGAAGTATTTCTTTCTAATGACAAATAAATGAGATGTTGTCTTGAAGCGTGGTGTAGCATGGGTCACAGCCTTCTTGTCAGGCAGTCGTACACGGGTGTATCTGCATGTGGGCAGACCCACCTGGAAAGGGACAGAGGAGCGGTGTCGTCTTTCCTAAGACCATCAAAAAAAACCTGTTTTCCGATGGTCTTAGGTGACCCCTGTGAAAGGGTTGTTTGACCCCCAAAGGGGTCGAGACCCACAGGTTGAGAACTGCTGCACTGGATGAAAGTGACAGTCCCGCACCTTAACTTCTGGCCGGAATCTTCTCTTGAACACCTTCAGTAATCCCGGCCTCTGTCATCCTCATCGTCCAGAAGTGAATGAAATCTTCAAGGGCACACTGAGGAGTCAAGACCAGATCGCGAGAAACTGAGGGGGAACCCGACAACTGAGCTCCACTCACAGCAATCCAACAGTCATCAACACAGACTCTCCTTCTAAAGCACCGCGCTAGAACCGCGACCTGTGTGTCGACCAGGATGCTGGGACAGGACCCGTCGGGAACGAGAGGGAGGGAGAGCATGCCAGTATCCCACACACTCCCAGCCCCAGGGAGCCGCTGCAGACCAGAGATCCCCAAGCTTCCTCCTGCGGCGACCCTTTCATGCAGTTCCTCATGGGGCGGTGACCCCCCACCACACAATTATTATCGTTGCTACCTCACCACTGTCATTTTTCTACTGCTATGAATTTCTACTGTGATGAAAGGGTCATTTGGCCCTGTCCCAAAGGTGGAGAACCACTGCTCTTGAAAATCACACGGGTGGAAAAAAATGGAGAACTTTGGGTGTTCACCTTGGCCCTGCTTAGAATATCAACCACGCAAACTCAGCAGCAAAGTCCAAACCGCACAAGACAAGACTGAGGTGACAACAGTGAGGAGGAGCGAGGTGTGCAATGACAGATAATCTCACAAGCAAGCTGGAAAACATCACAAATAAGACGACACACCTCTGTTTTCTAGACAACCAAAAGTCGTCCTTTTTGGATAAAAACACATACACAGGAAAGGGCTTCAAAAAGTTCATGGGAAACAGAATTGAAACAGAATGGGGGCTGAGCCCCGGTGGCGTAGTGGTTGTGCGCGGGACTGCGGCCCACTGGGATGGAGGTTCGATTCCGGCTCCCAGGAGCAAAGGCTGGGCCTCCTACTCCCACCACCAGGGCAGTGATGCCTTAAAAAAAAAAAAAAAAAAAAGAAAGAAACAGAATGGGACCTGGTTTTTGAAGCCCCCCCCCCCACCCCGTGTGGGAGAGATGAGTATATGTATACATATAGTGTATACATGTGTGTGTATATGTGTGTGTGCAACCACACAGGCTCCTGCCTGGGTACCCATGAATCAGAATTGACTTGACTAATTAGATTGTTACAATATTGAATATATGCTGTAAGTGAAAATTGCCATTGAACATCACTGAATTGTACACTATGGTTGGTCAAAACAGTAAATTTTCTGAGATGTGCTAGTTTACCACAATGAAAAAGGTTATGTGTGTGAGAGATTCCAAAAT
>PVJH01047038.1:0-11493 GCA_004026705.1 Nesogale talazaci
CGCAGCCTCCCCATCTCCAGTTGAAAACGTGGGCCTGCCTGCCCTGAGGACAAGCAGCAGACACAGGGCCCACTGTGCAGGGACTGCTGGGAAACGGGAAGAGGAGGCGGAAAGTGGCAGGGTCCCCCCTCTGAGCCGGGAGGGTCTGCCTCTGCCGCCCCCCCCCCGCCCCCCGGTCTGGCCCCATCTGGTCTCAGAGGGGCTCTCTCAAAGCCCAGGATCCCCAGGTGTTCACAGGAGCTTAGGAGCAAAGCCTGGCAAAGCCTGCTGGATCCTGGAGCTCACAGGGCTCCAGGTCCTCCTGCCACACCAGACGGAGCGGGCAGGCCTGGCAGCGCTAACCTGAGTAGACAGGCCACTGACTCATCCCTCACCCCTGCCAGTCTCGGCTTGAATCCAGCCCTGCTGCTGTCCCCAGCCTCTTGTGAGTGGGGAGGGGGACCTGCCACCCTTCCATGGCCCCCACCATGGAAGATCCTCCCCAGAGACTGCTTGGAGCCGCGCACGAGCAGCAGGCCTGCTGCTCCACATCCCCTTGCCGCTGGCCCCTCTGAGTGGCTGTCATGCTCCTGCTCAGCTGCCAGCTGCATGAGCACCTGGGCGTCATTCACATGCTTCTCAGAACAAGGCACGGGCCTTATGCATAGGGTTGATTCTTCTGGGTGGATTGTGAGGTCTGGAAATTTAAAGAGGACTGTGAGCACATTCCCTCCCCAACTTTACCAAAAGCTGGCAAAGCATCCGGTAACTTAAGTTCTTGTTTTGTCAAATCCTGGCCGCAGAGGAATAGATGCTCTCTGAGGGCGCATTGCACATTGACTAGTTGGACTTTCCCCTCCTCCAGGAAATATGGAGGTCGGGCCTGTAACTGCATCAGCAGCAGAGTAAGTGGGGGGGAGGTGAATAGAAACAGGTGGATGGATGGATGGTTGTTGTGAGACTGGGTTGACCAGAGAAACAAATCCAGTGAGACCCATAGATGTGTCAGAAAGAATTTTATATCAAGTAATCGCATATCAGAAAACATCCCAGCCCAGTCCAAGTCAAGTGTACAGGTCCAGCACTCGTCCAGCGGTCTCTCTTCAGACTCGCGCAGCCCCATGTCGTGTTGCCGAATGCAGGAAGATCACAGGCCGGTGGGTGGAAAGTCCTGCAGAGCCAATGGCGCAGTTCACTGCAGGGTTCCGACAGCAGGAAGTGAAGGAAAGGGGCGGGGAAGTCCCTAGGAGCTTCCTTAGGAGAAGGCCACGCCCACACGGAGTCAGCATCAGGCTGTGACCTGCTTGACAAGCTAAACTCCACCCTGACTCTCTGTCTTCAAGGTGGCATGAAATTCTCTACTACCACTGATGGATGGATGGGAGATATAGATGGGTGGATGAATGGGTGATAGGTGGATGATGGGGAGATGAATGGATGGTTGACACAGAGAGAGAGAGAGAGTTGAAAAGATGACGGGTAGATGGATGGGTGGATGAGTAGGTGAATGATGGCCCATACAACAGCGTCCTCCAATGTCGTCACTGCCGAATCCATCGTCCATGTTACTGTTGTGATGGTTAGCTGCCATCGAGGCAGCTCTGCCCCTTAGTGACCCCGTGCCCCCCTGGTGACTGGTCCTGAACGTGAGCCCATTGTTGCAGCCACTGTGTCATTCCCTCTCCCTGTACGCCGCCCCTCTTCACCAAACATAATGTCCTTCTCGGACTGGTGTCTCCTGATGACATGTGCAGAGCATGTGAGATGAAGTCTCGCCGTCCGCTGGTCCCGCTCTGTCCTTTTAGCAGCCCATGGTACTTTCAGTGTTCTTCTCCAGCCCTGCAATTTAAATGCTTTGATGCTTCCAAGGGTGCCCTTATTCAATGGACAACTTCCACATGCAGATGAGGCTAGTGAGAGCGCATGGCTGGAGTCAAGTGCACCTGAGTCCTCAAAGCAACATCCTTGCTCTAAAGAGACCTTGTGCAGCGGATTTACCTAGTGAAATGCATCTAGTGATCATTGGACTGCCGCTTCCATGAGCATTGATTGTGGGCCCAAGCAAGACGAAATCCTTCACATCAATCTTTTCTCCATCCTTAGAGCTACCTAGTCACCATCCATTTGTATCCACTCTGTTGTGAGTCCGTCCACTCACGTGTCCGGTAGTCTCCCCAGGAATCTCACTGCTCACCCACCCTCCCAGCAGTCCTCCCCGCCACCCACAGATCTATTCAGCTTCAGCCCAGCCTTTCATTTGAACCTGCCTCCAGCCCCCACTAGCTCTTCTGTGTTCCATCCACCCTTCTGTCTGTTCCTCACATGAGCATGAACTTACCCATCCAATACCCCAGCCTCCCCCCAGCCTCTCTGGTCTGACTCTTCACCCAACCATCCCCCTATCTATCCGTCCACCCACTTACCCATCTATTCGCCACCCACCTGGTGTCCCAGCAGGTGAGCCTGGGAGCAGAACGGAGGTCTGGGGATGAGTGTGCTTTGAGGGAACCTGGGAGGTGAGTCTCATATTGGAGGAGATTCAGGGAAGGAGGCTCCAGGCCAAGAGAAGATTAATGGCACCTCGTGCAGAGCCCCCGCCGTGTTAACACAGTGCCGTGTGCTCGCTGGATCAGAGGCCACCTCCTTTAATTGCCACAGCACCACACAGTCGCTGCACCCACCACTCACCAAGGCAGGCAATTAGCACCCCGGCGGCCGAGAGGAGAGGGAGGGCAGAGGCAGAGGAGCCGACAGAGCCATTTGCTTCCATGTGGAAGTCATTAATAGTCCTGAATCCCACGTCGGGCTGACACCACTAATGAGCAGTCTCGCAGGGGGAGCCAGAGACAGAGACTCCTCTCTGCATCTCCCTTCTCTGCCTCCTCCCCCCATCCCTGTCCTCCCCTCCACAGCTCTCTGAGGCTACCGTGGGGGTGGGGGGCTTACAGCCCTCCTCTCAGGGAACAAGGGCCAGCTCGCCACGCTTGGCGGCCCACTGCCAGCCTGTCAGGCGGCCTCTGATGAGGACGAGCCTATTAAGTCTAGCTGCTGGGAATTGCCTCCACAAGGAGCGCAGGGGGAGCGGGAGGCACCCAGACACTCTCAGGGATGCTGAGGCACTCGCAGGGGGGAGGTGGGGGGAGGACCTGACTGGCAGATGGGCCAGCATGTGTTGGGGTTGGGCTGGAGGCCTGAGAATGGGGTCTTCCTGCCTCTTCCCACCCCCTCACCCCAGCTTCCCAGGCTCTGCCCTAGCTGAAATGACTGGGGAAGAGAATTGGGGCCAGTGACTGGGATGGAAGGGGCGGCTGGGCTTGGGCCATACTTGACAAGGGTCTGGCTCTGTTCCCTTCAGCCACACCCCACTCCATTCAGCACCCCCTCTCTAGGCCATACCGGGTGTGGCCAGACCAGGGTGTGGGAGGGACCTGGGAGTGCAGGGGGCACTCCTGGAGCCCTGGGGCTGGTGAGGGGCTTCAGGAGAAGCTGTGTAGAGACTGAGGGGGAGAGACAGCAGGGTCCTTGGGGGCTGAGCCCACCATGAGCATCAGCTGTTGGGGTGGAGGTTCTACTGGCCAGGAAACCTGTGGAACTCAACACACATCCTACCATGGGGGCACCTGAGCCTGGCCTCCCCAGCAGGACCCAGAGGCCAAGGCAGGAGTGTGTGAGAGTGAGGTGCAGACCAATGAGAATGTAGCATGCTTGGGCCAATCAGAACGAAGGAGCTCCCTGTCGGTAAGAATCAGGCTATTCGTCATAAGGTTGCGAGTTCAAACACACAGGACAAAGGCTGTCTGCTCCTGTCTAGACTCAGAGCATGGGCACCTGACAGTTCAGAAAGGGACATGACCAATCACACTGACACACTGATGGATCAGAGTGAGCAATCCAAGCAGCTGTCAAGGACCAGCACAGATGGGCAGTGTATCCGGCTGGGATAGTCCCCTGCCCGCCATGCTTATCCCTGCCACCCCAGGCAGGGGATCAGGAGGGGGCACCTGGAGACCCCAGCCCACGCCCCCTGCCCAGAGGCAGAGAGGGCCACAGCTGGGGGAGGGTGTGGTGATGGGCGGGGCTGCATCTGCCAGTCTGTGCAGGAGCTCAGGAGCCTGGGCCCGGCCAGCATGCATCTCCCTCCGCTCTGAGGCCGAGGCCACACTTGCACTGGCTGGGTCTCCTCAGAGTCATGCAGGCTCGTCACCTGGACGCAAGCCGCACACAGCCCCTGAGTCACCACCCAGTGCTCGCCCTTCACCGGGAAGCAGTTTCATGGCAGGGCCCTGGGCAGGGTGGGGTTCAGCTGGGCAAGGGAGGGTAGGCAGAGGAACCCAACCCCACCCTGGGGTACCCGTGGGGGCACGGGAGGGGGCCCGCTGGTGCAGCGAGTGGCAGGCAGCAGAAGGCCTGTGGTGAGGTCGTGGAGAGAGTGTCCGGTGTCACGCGTGGTGACCCGGGAGGAACCCACCGCGGGAGGAATCTCCCGGCAGCAGAGTGGACTGCTGTCCGCCCGCCCGCGCTCACTCCATGGCTTGGCGGCTGCGGGGCGCCGGCCCATGCCCACCAGCCCACGGGGCCACAGACATGAGTGTGTCCGCCCGGAGGCCCCCCTCCTCCGCATGACTCCCTTGAGTTTCCCTCACTGGAGCAGATGGAGTCCCCACAATCGAGTGGAGGCCGCAGGCGTAGACACGGGTGAAGCCTGACCCATCCAGGGCTGTAGGAGGGCCAAGGGTCAAGGAGAAGGGTTTCCTGGAGTTGCATTTTTATACATCCTTTTATTGGGGCTCGTACAGCAACCCAGACACCCATCGTGTCCAGCACTCTTGTACATTTTCTGAACATTTTCTTTCTACTTCAGCCCTCGGTATCAGCGCCGCTTTTCTCCTTCCCTCCCTCGTCATGAACCCTTGATAAATTACAGATTATTATTATTTTTGTATCCTACACCGTCTGCTGTCAAGAAGAAGGTCTTTGTGTGAAGAAGCAGGCAACCCAGCCTGGTCTGATGGGTTAGGCACCATTCACACACTCCCCTTTCTCTCAGGACTCTTTTGAGGTTCAATTGACCTTCAGTAGCGTGAACAACCCCTAACCCTAGGGGGTGGCTCAGGTACTGATCCACGTGAATGCTGCCCAAGTCAAGATAGAAACAAGACCCTCTTCCAGACAGCTCCTATCAGGGTGTCTGCGGCAACCACACTTCCCATTTACATCCATTGGAGTCAGCCACGAGGTGTAGTGGTTACCCGGTGGGCTGCTAACCGCGAGGTCGGCAGTTTGAAGCCACCGCCCGCTCTGGGGGAGAAGATGAGGCTTCTGTGCCACCAAGCGTGTCAGCCTCAGAGCCCACAGGGACAGCTCTGCCCCGCCCCCACCCCCACAGGGATGCGAGGAGTCAGACTGGGTCCGATGACAGGTGGAGGGGACCTCTCTCTTTTTCAGGTGGTCTGCCCCCCCCGGCCCCCCGTGACGTGAAGTGCAGAGAGTCATGTGATGTGTGCTGAGGGGTCGTGGGGACACCGTGGGTAAGTGCTGGTTAGCCGCCCGGTCAGCAGTTCACCCCAGCCTCCGGCAGGGAGGAGCGGCTCGGTTCTATCACTGTGCATCAGAATGGATTTGGAGGCGGCGGGTTTGGCCTTGCCATTTGCACCCATCAGCACTGCTGATTCATGCTTTCCAGCGACGACAAATTGAGACCTCTTTAAATTGTTTAAAAACAAAGCAGGGGGGAGTAAAGAGGTGGCTTTGAGGATTCACGTGGGCCTGCCCCATGCCGTGATGTTTTCTGTCACCTGGCTCACTGCGGAAAGCTGGGCCTGGAGGATGGAAGACCAGAGGACAATGGATGCGGTGGAAGGTGGAGCAGGTGCAGATGAGGGGAAATCTGTGCACCGCCCGGAGAGCAGACGGAGCTGTTTCCAAAGGAGGCAGCCTCGCAAGTTTCCGCAGAGGTGAGGGCGGCAGGACACTGGACATGTTGTTGCAAGAGGCTGACCGCTCCTTGGAGAAGGGCATCATGCTTGGTGTGCTAGTCCGGGGTGAATAGAGACACAGATCTAGGGAGACTCTGACGTGCACAAGAAAGAACTTCATGTCAAAGAGTGATTGTATGTAGAGAAAACAGATCAGGTCCAAACCCATACCTACTGATAAAGTCCTCTTCAGACTCACACAGCACATGCAATGACACTGAATGCAGGAAGATCCCAGGCCTGTGGGTGGAAAGTCCTGTGGATCCTGTGGCAGTGGAAGCGTCTTGGCACTGCCGTGGTGGGCCTTCACATAGCTCCAAGGCTCTGGCTGCCATCAGCGTGGCGTCATGTGACCTGTCA
Organism: Nesogale talazaci; assembly: GCA_004026705.1. Classification (NCBI taxonomy): domain Eukaryota; kingdom Metazoa; phylum Chordata; class Mammalia; order Afrosoricida; family Tenrecidae; genus Nesogale; species Nesogale talazaci. The sequence continues at coordinate 6,315 of PVJH01047038.1, forward strand.
ACAGCGATGTCTCCAACAGAGTGAGTGTATCTGGCCTCCAGTGAGCTATTTACCTCCTCAGCACCTCCAAACGAAGTCCTCAAGCTGCGACCTGGCTGACAGGCTAGACTCACTGCCGCAGGTAGGCTCTGACTCAGAGCAGGCAGCCCTGCAGCACAGGTAGACCTGTCCCTGTGGGTTTTGCAGATTGTAGTTCTCCACTGGAGTCGAAAGCCTCATCTTTCCCCTGAGGACTGATGGGAGGTTTTGAACTGCTGGCCTCAGAGTTAGCGGAGCAGTCGAGGAAGACCCTCACAGAGCTGGACGGACACTGTGGCTCCTATATAACCAGCATTCTGAAGGTGGTATAGGACTGGGCAGTGCCTTCTCTGTCGGACACAGGGTCTCTACAGGATACAGCCAATTTGAGGGCATCTCAATTTGAGAATGAAATAATAGCTGGTTAAGGAAAGACAGCCTTGTGGGTGTCTACAAATGGCTCCTTGCTGTCATGCAGGGGGCACTGGTGGTGGCCACAGGCTGTGTCTGAGTGCACCTCAAGACTGGCAGCACCCCCCTGTGAGCTCCTGTCTTTTGGAGGGGTCCCCACCATTGCTGATTCATGGGTGTGCACTCATTATTTTGAACAAGCCTTTTCTCCCACCTGGGTGTCAATATGTGTGCGGACCCATCACTTATGTCTGGAAAGGAAGGGCTGGTTCTAGGGTTCGGGGACAGGGATCTGCTTGTCAGGAAGCAGCACAGTGTCTCCAAGTGGGTACCAGGGGTTGCTGGGACAGGCGTTGAGACCGCAGCTGCCCCCATGGGCGAGTGGGTCCTGTGACCCCCACGTGGTGGAGTCTGGCGCAGTGGTAGCCCCTGCCCTGGTGCGAGCTTCTGCCTCTACTTGCCTCCTCGCATACCCACTCCCTGTCTGTCTGCACACAGGCCTGCGGTTAATCTCCGGGTGCCTGGAAAGTGGCTTTTCTCCACTCGGTCTCATCCTTGCTGTCCCCAGTGAGCAGATCCGGGCAGAGCCCTTGTGAAGGAGAAAACATCTGAGGAGAAATAGAAAGGCCTCTGACCTCAGCTGCTAGAGGCCTGCAGAACAAAGCCCACTCTCCCTGCGGGTGCAGGTCAGGGGCTGCCCTCCCTCCCACCCACCCTGGCAGATGAAAGGCGGGGTGGGGTGCTCTGCGACACAGAGGCCACTCACAAAGCTGGGGAGAGCAGTGATCAGGGTGGTGGCCTCAGCCCGGAGCTCTGTGCCCCCGCAGCCTCGGCTGGCATCATCCTGATGGGCAGCCCCCGGGCAGGCACGGACCCAGCGAAGGAGTGGGGGCACTAGGAGTCCCTGTTGGAAGAACAGGCAGTCTGCCCTGTCACCCATCAATATCATGACTGTCCTGCTGGACCTCCCATGCCCAGAACTAAGTTGCCCAGACAGGAGCGCGCTGGGACCCAGCTGAAGGCTGAGAGAGCCTTCAGGCCTCTGGTTGACCACATGGAGGGCAGGCTGGCTGGAGCGTTTACAATTCTGGACCCCAGAGGGAACACTACCCCCCTCCCCGACAATTGGATCTGGTCATTCTTGAGGCAGGCCATCCTCGGAAGAGGTGGGGGCGGGGGCTTCCAGTCTGAGCATAGTGGGGCTCTGTCTGCCATCTGGTCTCCATGGCAACGGGAGGCCCAACAACTGGACCACTGCCCACTTCCTACGGTTGTCCTGGTGACAAGATGCAGTGCAGTGACACAGCCCCCTGCACTAAAGTGCCACTTTCTTCTCTCAGGGTCGCAGGACAGACCAGGGTGGCCGTGTCCCCAGAGCGGCCTCCTGGTTTCTGCAGCCACTCACAGGATGTCTCCACACGTTGGGCTCAGTGGTGGGCACCCCAGGCTCACAGCCTCAGGCCCCGAGCTCCAGCTCCCCCCCCTGGGTCGGAGAGGTTCTCAGTTCAGGGACCTTGGGTCCAAATGCTTCCTGATCATCCCGAGGTGCCCCCAGTCTGTGTGGGACTGGCTTTTACACCAAAAAACCCACAGTCATTTCAAGGCAGGACCACTAGCTGGCTATTCTCTCATTTGCATGGTAATTGACCAATGCCTGCAAGGTCACTTGATGTGGCCAGGTGCTTTCACACACCTTGTTTGCACAGTGGACTTCACAAGCCCCATGGTAGCTTGTGGCCCAGGCAGTCATGGTTGGCAGAATTCCAGACCCAGGGCCAGAAACCCTCGTGTACAAGAAACCACTGCAGAGGCATCGGACCCTGTGCCCCGGGCTGCAGCACCCCTGCCCACCCACCTGCCGCCCGTCCCACCTTCTGCCCTGCTCTGCCCCTGCAGGGCCCCAGGAGGTGGGCAGGAGGGCAGTGTCTGGGCCAAGGAGCAGCAGAGAGGCACCAGCTCGGTGCAGCCTGAGGTGTGCCCCACTGTAGCACTAGTTGGATGGGAAATCTCGGGTGGCCTGGGCTGGCACAGTGCCGTGTCCCAGGTGCAGGAAAGGGGGACGAGCTCTGTAGACTGTGTCTTGGGAAGGGACTCCAGCATCCTGCTGGGCCCTGCTGTCCTCCCTGGGCTCTAGAAGGGCAGGTGGGGGAGGAGTGGCTGTCCTCCGGAGTGGTCACAGGGCTGGGACAGTTTTACACACAGCCCTGGCTTCTGTGCCCCTCTCAGTTCTCTTCCTAGTAGCTAGGTGACCAAGGGCAGGACAGGCTGAGCCCCTGTCCTCTGCGTCTCCCAGATCAAAGGATCTATGCCCTGTGGGAACAACCCTGTCACTGCCCCACATCTGTCCAACACCATCTCTATTCACTCTGCTCCCAAGATGGGCCGGGTCCCTGTACTCTGGCTCCTGGAAGGGCTTACCAGGTATTGCCCACTGCAGGGCTGCAAGTCTAAAAGAGGCCTCGGGGCAGTCACAGGGGGCCCTCCCCCAATCTCTGCTGCCACCTGACAGGCGGATGACCACGCTACGACAGTGACCAGCAGCTGTTGAGTCAGGCAGTGCCCAACCTGAATAACTGTCCCGGCAGCCCTGCCTCTTCCTCCTCCTCACACACCCACTAGGACGTGCTCCCCCCCACAGGACTTCTGGCTCCTGTTTGCTCTGTGTTGCTGGAGGCTGGGGTGCTTTCTGTACCCCCGTCCTCGCTAGTACGTGAGACAGTGCCTGGCACAGAGAGGGGCCGGCTTGTCAGGGTTCAGAGTCAAGAACTTTGTGAAAGAACAGTGACCTGCCACTAGGGACCCAGTGCCTGCAATCCGCAATCAGCAGCAGACCTTGTCCCCAGAGCAGTGTCCACCAGAGCCCTTCCTCTGTTTGCAGGGCCAGGTCTCAGAGCCAGGACCTAGGGACCCCACTCACGCCCAGGCCTCCAAAACAGTGGTGCCCTGAGGGCTGGGGACGGCTGCCCAGGGAGAACTTTCACCTCAGTCTCCTCGTGGGGAGCACCCTGCCCACTCATCTCACTCCAGGTGCCCATGGCGTCTGACCACCTGCTCGGCGGGCCTGCGTCTTACCGTTCGAGGAAGGATAGGGCTGGGAGCTGTGTTCACTAACCCACAGTCGGAGGTGACATGGCCTCTGGGAAGATGGGTGGTGACGAGCGGCAACTTGAGGGACACAGTCAGCTGACCATGAGACACACATCTCGAGTGGGGACCTGCACCTGGACTGGGAGACAGGGCCACCTCTCCCCAACACATGAGAATGGATGTGGGAACACAAGCAGTCGTGGTGACGGGGTATCTGTACCCCAGGAAGCTTCAACTCCCTCATCTCTATGTGAGTGGCAAAGGCCTGAGTGTGCCCCTTGGGGTAGAGGGACTGTCCATCTGTCTTGGCCTCTGGGGTCCACTGAACTGGTTGGCTGTGGTGAGGACAGTCGAGATGCATGTCAGCTGTCTGCGTGTCTTTCAGGGTGCACAGACTCACTGTGTCTGTCTGTGGTAGGGACGGGTGGGACCTGGGACCCACCCAAGCAGGCTCTGTGTCTGTGTGTCTGTCCTATCCAAGGCTGCCTGGTGGTAGCCTAGCCCCCCTCTCTGTCCCTCTGTTGGGGTGGGGAGTGGAGCCCCGTCTGTATTCTGCATGCATGTGGGGCATGTGGAATCTGGATGTAGCCAGGAAATGCCTTGTCTGGTTCTGGAGATACTGAGATGTGACAGATGCCCCACTCCCAGCCAGAGCAGGACCTGTCCTCCGGGCCTGGGTCCCAGCATCCCTGGGCTCAGGGAACCAGGTACCAGGGCAGGGCACTGAGTCAGCACAGCCCTGCCCCCAGGCCCAGGGAGGGGGCCCTCAGAGCGGAGGGTGCAGAGATTCCCCAGAGGGAGGTGACCTGTGACACCCACACCCACCCACCCACTGGCCACATCACCATCCCCTGAGTCACTCTGAGCTGAGCCCCCTAGCTCTGCACCCCCAGCCAGTAGCCAGGCACCCAGCCCTCTCCAAGACCTGGTGGCTCCTTCACACCAGAGCCTGGCCTCAGTGAGCCCGCCCCCAGGGACAGACAATCCATTGCACATAGACCTGCCTCGAGAGAGGCCTAGTGAGCCCACGACACCAAGGAAACTCCAGCCAGTGCCTGTCAGCTCCCAACTCAGGAAAGATAAGATGCTGCTTACATAACGGACCCCCAGGACACAGCATGGACCCTCAGGACCCCCCACTGATGGTCAGACACAGCATGCACAGTCAGGCCATGCCCAAGACCCAGGTCCACCCAGAAAACACAGCTGTGTCTTGGAGGAAGTACATCCAGAGTGTCCTTAGAAGCAAGGGTGGTGAGACATGCTCTGCACGCAGAGACCAGGCCCTGGCCAAGCAGTGGAGAGTGGAGGGGTGGGTGCCCTGAGTGGATGGGCAGACACAGGGGCTGCAGCAAAGACAAACTTACCAAGGAGGTGAGGCTGGCGCTGGACGGAGCCGTTCTCTTGGTACCTGTGCACCAAAGTCCTTGTGAGTTGGGGACTGAGACCCCGGCCCCCAACACTGCCTACGAGACGAGTCGTGACTCCACAAGCTCCCGGCACAGGGGCAGGGTCTTCTCAGGCCACCCAGGACTGTTGGAATCGAGGGGCCAGCATGAGGCTTTCTGCTACCTATCCCTCAGCAGGGCGTGGCTGGGGACTGGTCAGGTGCTGCCCTCCCTGCCCATCCTCATTGTCCCCACGTCTCAGGGCATGACGGATG
>PVJH01047039.1:0-11516 GCA_004026705.1 Nesogale talazaci
GAGTGGTGATACTTTGGGCTGCCAGCCTCAAGTTCAGCAGTTTGAAACCAACAACCGCTTGTTCCACGGAAGGTGAGGTCTTTCACTCAGAAGAAGGATTCTAGTCTAGGGACCCCCAGGAGCAGTTCGACCTGTCCAGTAGGGTCACTGCGAGTGAGAATGGACTCTTCTACTACAGTGAGTTTCATCTTTCACAAAATTTAAGTTTCCTGAATTCAGACTGCAGGAGAACGTTCTTTACACAGTTGTGGAAACATGAAACATCAAAAAAAGAAAATAGTTTACTAAAAGTATTAAAAATTACACTTTCTGAAGAACATATGATATACATTTTCTTCAGGAAAATTGGCAGCTGTGTGATTTTAGAGACACCTGATGACTTTGTAGTCTATTTGCATATTTGTGGGTATATTCTACAGATCATTCAGCTGTAGATTGCTAAAACAAAAAATAATCTATTGAGTCAACAACAGAAATTGATGGACACTTATTAAACACTCAATATACAAAATAGGGTAACAGGTCACTAAGGTTGAGTTAGAGTGTAAATTGTAAGCATTAGGTTTGCAGTGAGACTTTTTTCCCTGATAGTATTATTGGCATATAATTCACACATGATAGTTAGATAGTTCAATCACATCAAGATGAGTTTTGCAATCATCACCACAATCAGATTTAGAGCATTTTCTTCCTTCTTGCACTCATGTCATTACCTCCTCATTTCCCCCCAACCTCTCCTCCCACACCCACAAGGAACAATTTACTGTCTCTATAGGTTGGCCTATCTCAATTTTCATATATGGAAAAATATTTTTTAAAAAACTAACAACAATAGCAAAGTAAATTAGACAAAAGATCCAATCAAGCAGAAAGCAAAAATATATAGCAAACATAAAATGGATCATTAGAGAGATGAAATTGATGAGGTGTTAAATTTTTCTTTTCAAATTGTATGGAGCTTATCTCATTCAGAAGTTCCAAAGATCAAGTTTTTCATTAGGAGAGAGCAGTGCACGATCGAACTACTGGCCCCAACACCGGTGCAATGCCGCCAAGAACCATAAAGAGAACCCCTCACCTTCAGCTTCTACCCAGCACAAGCAACTCGGCGGCCCCGTATGCGCCATCAGAGCTGTTGGCGATCATCGCCTCAGGCCGTCCCCACCAACACGAGCTTCTTCACAGGCAGAGGTGTTCACTTTTAACCTAACTGCATTGATGCCATTTTCAGCCTTGACATAAAGTCAGCTTGCATTTGAGTTTTTTTCTGAACATTAACCGGCCATGTAGTGGAAGCTTTTCCTTCCAACAGGATATGGTAGGTTCCTGAGACAGCCGAGGGAGAAGCCCTGGTGATATATATAGTGGTCTACCCACTGAGAGGCCCACAACAGACAGGGGTTCAGACTCGCCAGTCACCTGCTGAGGGAGGCAGATGAGACTGTTCACTCTTAGAAAGTTTCAGAGGCTCAGAAACGCAAAGAGGAGACTGCAGCCCACTGGGTTGGTGGTTCAAATCCAGCAGCAGCTCTCCAGGATCAAGTCTAGGCCTCCTACTCCTACCAGTAAGCAGTGATGCCCCCCTGCCCCTTCTCTCCCCCAAAAAGAAACCCAAAGGGGAGGTCCTCTCTGGTCCTGGAGTGCTATGAGTTAGACTACAATAGATAGCCACTCTGGCTGGGTGTTTGGGTTTCTTTTTAAGCCAAGCCAGTGAGGACAAAGCTGTGCCATCAGAGGGTTAGGCCAGGCATGAATTGATGGAAATTGGAACACCTGGGTCAAATGGCCATGAGTCCTACCAGACCATCAAGTTACAGAACCTTTACAGAGCCCTGAGACAGTCCTGCAAACACATCTGATCTGCAATTGTGTATCAAATACTATGTGCGGTTAATGACTTTTATAAAGTTTTATTTTACTTTTCAACTAACTGTTCTATGAACTTAGTTACATATTTTTGGGGGGGCATCACTGCCCTCTGGTGGTGGGAGTAGGAAGCCCAGCCTTGATGCTAGATTTGAACCTCCAACCCAGTGGGCCGAGGTCCCGTGCACAACCACTACGCCACCGGGGCTCAGCCTAGTTACATTTTGATATTTTTTTATAAATATTATTCCCATCATGGCTTTTTTCTAGTTTTCTTTGTCTTGCCTCTGACAATAAATTAATATGCCATGAATCATACCTTCATGGTGATTTACTTTATTGTCCATATTCTGTAATTAAGCCACATGGACATGAATCCTTAAGACACCCTTAAGGCCTCTTGCTGATGGTCTACCTGATTCAAATAAATGTTTTTGTATTATCTTTGACCTGTGGAAGACTTAATAAACAGTCTCTGTAAAATACATTTGAATTTGAGTTTCCTTTATCTCTTACAACAAGATAAAAAGAAATGATCCAAAGAAGAAAGAATCTCAAAGAACTCACATCAAATATTATCAGCATTGCCATGGAAAAAGAGCTGAAATGGAAATAATAAACAATTTGTGGTCACGAGAAATTTCTTGAATAATAATTAAAATGATGATTCAGTTATCCTAAAACATAGCTTCCACTCTGAGCACAGAAGTGTCTGTTTCCTGAAGCTGACTGAATTATTCAGAAGAACATAATGCCCAGAACAAAAAAAATTCTTTTCTAAGTCACTGTTTGACTTAAAGGTGACTTCTAGGAAATCAGTTTCTTCAAACTCAATGTTAAAAAGATAATAATAGCCAAAATGATATTCTTTAGCTCCATGGACCCAGAAATCTGATTCCAGGAATATTTAAATGATTACTTAGCAATTGGTATATATCTATTTTCAGTACTCTTAGCTGGACTTGATAATTTTAGGATGATTTTAGTTTCCAAGGATGAGCTGCTTATTAAAAAAATAAAGGTCACCATACACATTCACAGTCATCAAGTCACTGCTGACTCAGAGTGATCCTGCCCCTTGTGAGTTTCTGCCACTATACACCACCAGGATTCCCCCGACAGTACATAGAGGGAATGATAACATTGAAGCTAAAAATATATGTATGGGATTTGGTTTATAATATATTAGGTTAAAAACTAAAGCTAAACTTTATAAAAATCAAGAACAGTGTATCTCTTTTTATATTGCTCTTTTTGACAGAAGCCACCTTCATCTTTTCCAAATGAAATGAAGACAGATAAGAAATTTTTATGAAAAGTTACATGTTGTAGTTTAAAAATAATCTATTATTGTACAAAATTCTTTAACCAGCTAAGTGGTTAAACTAAAGTATACTTATCTTTCTTTTAAAGAACTAATTTTACTGGGGGCTTCTCTAGCTCTTATAACAATCCATAAATCAATCACATCAACCACATTTGTAAATATGTTGCCATCATTCTTTTCAAAACACGTTCTTTCTATTTGAGCCCTGGGTAGTGGTTTCTCTTTTTTCCCTATCTCCCCCAGCTTTCCACCCTCATGAACCCTTGATAAATGATGAATTATTATTATTTTCATATCTTGTAGTGTCCACTGTCTCCCATCACCCACATTTCTGTTGTTCTGTCCCCCAGTGTGTGTGGGGTGATATATATTGATCATTGCAATTGTTTCTCCTCCATTCTTCCTGCACTTCCCACTACTCCCATGGTATTGCTTCTCCTATTACTATTCCTGAGGGGTTTATCTGTCTTGGATTCTGTGTGTTGAGAACTCTTATCTGTACCAGTGTACATGCTCTGATCTAGCTAGATTTGTAAAGAGGAACTAGGCTCATGATAGTGGGTGGGGAGGAAGCATTAACAAATTAGAGGAATGGTTTGTGCTTCATCAGTGCTGTACTACACCCTGGCTGACTCATCCCTTCCTTGTGACATTTCTGTGAGAGGATGTCTAATTGTCTACAGGTGGGTGTTGGGTCTCCATTCTTTGTTTTGGGTCTTCTGATGCCTGATACCTGATCCTTTAGACACCTCATGATCCCACAGGCAGGTGTGCTTCTTCCACGTGGTCTTTGTTGCTTCCCTGCTAGATGACTGCTTACTTAACTTACTTAAGACACTATATCTTATAATAGCTGGGCACCATCAGCTTTCTCCAGCATATTTGCTTATGCACCCATTTTGTCTTCAATGATCCTGTTGAGAAGGTGAGCATCACAGAATGCCAATAAACCAAAGTTTATAAGTTATAGAAACTAAGATTACATATGGCAAAAAAAAATCACAAAACTGGCAATGACTTCACAACTCCCAGTGATAGCATAAAATCACCACTTTCAATGCAGCTGTAAAATCTCACACCATCCATATATCATGTATATATTTTAAGTGAATACAAAAATGAGATATTTCTTGTCACACTTCTGACCCCATTCATTTAGAAATGTGTGGGATATTTTAAAATTATGATTTCTTGCTCAGTAAATAAATGTGAATATAAAATTATTCTTTCATTAGCATTAATCTCAAAACAATATAAATGATACATTAGAGTCAATATTTCTTAGAACAATATTTCTTGACGTCTTTTAATTATCTGCATTGTAAAAGTTCATACAATTCCATTATTAGTTTAACAATATACTCACCAAATATTTTTAGATATCAACTATTTTAAATTCTTTGCAGAAATTAATATTTCCAAGAGCCATAAGATTGAGAATTTTAATTCAGTCATGTCACCAAATTATGTACTCCCATCTCATTAGTCAACATATCTCTGATACTGCCACCATCTCTAAAACGTCCAATTGTGTAATTGACATGTGGCTTTTCTCTCAGGGATATTAGAGAATTACCACAGCGATAACAGTAGTATGAAATACAATATGGATATTGGATCAAAACCAGCTGGTGAATAGTGGCAGGGATTTCTTCTTGTTGGTCAGGATGAAGGAACCCCTCCGGAAAAAGGAAACAACTATCTATGAATTCGCATGTAAAGACAATCAGAATTTACTAATTACATCTTCTAGAAAAAATTAGGGTGCTATTTTTTAATAGCCAATTTTCTTCATTCTCTCTTCCTTTTTCAATTTTCACTCTTAAGTTTCCCTCATTCCCTCCGACTCTCAGTCACTTTCTACTCATTCACTCAGTATCACTGAATTGAGGCCAGCTCAGAGTGAGTCATATAGAACTGGGTAGAATTGCTCCCTTTGAATTTCCACAAGGAAGGGGAAAGGCCTCTCATTCTCCCTCTGAGGAGGCTGGTGGTTTCAAATCGCTGAACTTTCAGCTTGCAGCGTTATTGAGTAACCACTTTACCACCAGGGATCCTTTACTACTAATCAGATTGTGAATTGCAAATACTCCTGGAATAGTTAGGCAACACATATAAGAGTGAAAAGGAGGTATATCAGAACCACTGCAAGCAAAAGTGAAGTTCTGGTTAATGTCCATGTTGTTTTAGTTGCTGTAGAGTACGCCTGGACTCATAGCTACATGAGGTACAGCAGAATGAAACACTGCTCTCTCCAGGGCCATCCTTGTAACTGTTGTTCTGTTGGAATCCATTGACCCAGTCACTGTGTCAATACACATACTGAGTGTTCATAGAGGTTGATTAATTATCACAGATATATATATATATATATAGATATTTATTCATTTAATTAATCCCCAAGGAAAGACTCTATCTTAATGGTATATTCTAATCACTCTTTCTGTGACTATATCCCATCTTTATCTTCCATATTTATCAGAATGCCCTAGGAGGACCTCACTTGTTCTTTCACAAGTTTAGAAGAAGAGGAATGCTAGGTTTCCAGGGAGACAATTGTATTGGAGTAAAACTCTAATTTTTTCCCAATACTTGTCTTTATGAGAATGAGAAATATATTGTACTGTATTGAAATATATTGAATCCATCCCCTCATAAGATAGTTTGCCACAATAGATTCCTTATGAAGGGGCTAAAGAGCCCTAGTGATGTAATGCTTATGCATTGGGCTGTTAACCAGAAGGTTAATAGTTTGAAAACACTGGGCACTCTGTAGGAGAAAGACTGAGATTTCTACTCCTGTAAAAAGTTATAATCATGTACAATCCTGAAAACTGACAAGAGCAGTTCAACCATGCCCTATAAGATCATTAAAAGTCAGAATTGATTCAACAGCAAAAATTTGACATTTGATTTAAAAAAGGGCTAAGGCCTCTCCAGCATTTCATATACCTAGATGTTGACATTGAGTTTAGCCTACACCAACTATTATTATGGGCAAACTGATGCATCAGACATCTTTAATGTGTTGAAGAACAAGGATGTCACTTTGAAGACTAAAGTGTGCCTGACTCATACCATGACATTTTGAATTGTTGTATATCAACATGAAAGTTGGAAGTAAGGAAGATGAAGAACAACAGATACATTTGGATTATTGTGTTTTCAAAGAATATTGAAATTGCTATGAACTGTCAGAAAAGAGGCAAATCTGTCTTGGATGAAGTAAGACCAGGATACTATTTAGAAGTGAGGACGTTGAGAGTTTGTACCTTGTACTCTGGCCATGTTATCAGGAAAGAGCACATCTTGAAAAAGGACATCGTGCTTGGCAAAGATGAAGGTCACAGAGGAGATGGATTGATCCAGTGGCTGCAACAGTGGGTGCAAACATAGCCATGATTATGATGATGATGAAGGTACTATTCTCTTCTGTTGTATGTCACTCTGAGTTGGAATTCATTCATAAAGGATTAGTAAATATGGATCCAATTGCAAAGAGGAGTTGATATCGTCTCCATCACCCTACAATCTATTGGGTTGGTGCAGTCTCCCTTGATCCTGCTCTGTTTGTTTTGGGGAAGGGTTTTGATGAGGCTACTTAATCTTGTAAAATTTTACAAAGAGTTGGGAACCCTCAATATGGTCCCTACAAGTTGTAAATAACTCAGTGGCAGTGTGTTTTGGTCCCTTGACCAAGGATAGAATATGTACTTAATTCCATCGCCCAGAATTTTGATTTCTAGATCAAGACTGAAGAGGTTAAGCATAGCATTGTCATTTGCAACTGCCCAAATGGCTAGAGAGGCATTTAGCATTCAACCTTTTTCCCATAAACAATTTCAGACAGTTATTTTTCCTTCTTTACCTTACATTGGTTTACTCTATGTGGCTTCACATTTTTATTCACTTTTCGATCAATATTTAGATTTTTATGTTTTCCTAAATGGCATGTATTTCAACACAAGACCTTTATGGTAATGAGGTCCATAAATGTAATCCCAACAGTATTTATATCTATGTCTGATAGAAATATGTTGATTTGGGAATATAGAAATTCTTTTTAATGGAGTTACTTATAGAGTAACTAACATTAGCATTATTCCAATTGAGATATAATGTTATCGATCACTTACCTGAGGCAGAAAGCTATCAGAGTTTGCCAAACTAACTCAAATCTATTTAATGTTCCTACTTGGAAATGTAATTTATCTGATATATTTAATCCCTCTTCTCGCATATTACTAAAATTATGTGTGAAATATATATGTAGAGAATACATGACTTGGGTGCAGACTTTAAAATGTCATCTTCATTTATTCCTACAACAGACTGTGAGGATGAAAGTAACTAATATGGCATTATACGTATAGGAGTGAGGCTGTCTTATCAGAAGGGCTTAGGGAACTACCTCCCCAAATGGCATTGAAAATGATCATGCCTTCTATTCAGTTATACTGTGCTATAGGAGAGTTGCTGAACATAGAGGTACATATGGATCATTCCAGACAAAGAGAAAGTTAAAGAATCAGATGAATAAAATAAATATTTTAATTCTTGGTTAATAGCCTACATATAACGGTGAGCAAGTTGCAAAAAGTTATTAGTTTTTTAATATCCCTATGCCTTCACAGGACCTAACCCAGGATTTGTGGTTAGCAATGAAACATGTAACATGCTGTGCTACCAGGGTTCTGACTTAATCTAAAGGATAATTGTGGGGTTGAGCCCCGGCGACAGTGGTTGTGTGCGGGACTGTGGCCCACAGGGTTGGAGGGTTCAAATCCAGCATCAGCTCTCTAGGAGCAAGACTGGACCTCCTACTCCCACCAGGGGGCAGTAATGCCCACAAACACACACACACACACACACACACACACACACAAACAAGGATAATTGTTTCAGAAGTGTCCTGGAGCACCTCAGAGGATGCACAAGCTATCAGACCTTTCGGCAGACTTGAAGAAATAATGGAAAGTCATCAGAAAACTGAGTACTTGGTTTTCATTTCTCACCAGTTTGTGTCTTTCCGAACACCAGGTTTTTTTTCAACTAAGTTCATATAGATAACAGATGATGGCAGCCCCATCACTCCTCAATTTATATCCTTCAGTTCGAGTTACACCCACCTAGGCTAATTAAGTCAAAATTAATTATTCCAAGGAGAGAACATCTGGAGTAGCTTGGGCTTGGACTTTATTTATGGTCAAATTGTGGCCAACAGAAAGGATCTACTAATACCAATATGCATTTCATGGATGAGTCCCTCGTGGGGAAGAAAATGGTGATTCTCCAAAATCTAGCCTAACTTTTATTTGGCTAGTTTCCTGTGATATCATCTAGGCCTAATTTTGGTGTCATCTTTTCTGGCTGAATGTTAAACTGAATCCCTAGTACCACATCTGGATGAGTTGTACAGAACACATTCATGAAATTCAAGGTTACTGACTCACCCCTCATCCCTCCTTTTTCTTTTCACTGTGTATCTCTAGCCTAGTTTACTACTTGTCATTCTATGATATTTTATAATATTTTATTCTATGATATTCTATGTCTATGGAATATTTTTGAATAAATAAATGAGTGCATAAAGAAATAAAGGTATAGGTTTGGCCAGGAATGTTTACTTGTTTGCACAGTACTCATGGCATTGTTTCATAGTATATGGTATATAAATAATTTGGAAGTATATAACACAGAAACATTTAAGATATAATTGAGGCTATAGCCTTCCATAAATTTGAAATAAGTGTTATTGATCATACACCAGGAAAAGGAGTCCACAAGCATAGCTGAAGAGAATATTTAAGAGAGAAAAGAGGAGAATATAGTGGTTGGAATTCTAGACAACAGTAACAATTAATGACTGTGCTTATATGGAGAAGTGAAAGAGATTAAATATCCAGGGTCACAAATGGGAGAACTTTAAATAGCTCCATCCTTGACCAGAAACTCCAGGTCATTAGAAGTCACTACCTTGTCACCTAGAGTTCATGCCATGTTGTTTTATGCATACCTCAACCATATCCCCCTGCATTCTTTCTTGTCCCCGAGTAAGGTAAAATCTATACATCTTGCATTTCATTAAGTCATTACACTGCTGGGTAACTGGAAAATTGATGTTTTCAAGAAATTTGAACTACTGGGTTAGTGATGTGCCAGATAGAACTTTTATTGTAACTACTGCCTAGCTTCAAAGGAACCTCCATGCCCCTCCACAGGGTGCTCGGGCAGGAGGGCAACTTCTGACTTCTCTCAAATTACACCAAAAAGTAGTGACCCACTTCACCATATTCTGCTCAAGTGTTAAATATTCTTTCTAATTCTTTTTGCATGACAGATGTCTTTTAATAATTATATGTAGAAATAAAGTCCCAGCTAATACCAAGATGCTACCCTTCTATATTAAGAGTTTAAAACCTGAATTTCTTACATTTAGTAAAATAGTTTAGTGATTTGCAGTTGAACATTACTAAATACCTTTTTTTAAATGGGAATGCATATTTTTGAAAAACCTGTATAATTTAGATCAAAGAAGGGATAAGTACAGCTATTACAGAGTTACTTTATTCTTCAAATAAGATAATACTGCCTGGAAGTTTACAATTGGGTTTTTTTTTAGTTGTATAAAAGTACAGTAAGATTACATCCACTTTACATGTTGTACATCTCATGTTAAGTTACTACTTCTACTTTCTAAATTTTATAAGAATCATTTAAGTTATTCATGATTAGAATAGGATTACCAAATTCAATAATGTGGAATAATCTAGGAATTCTTTAGTTTTCTTTTACTTTGGCCAACTTTTCTTTATTTGACTTTAAAAATATTTGACTTTAAAGATGTTTACTCTAAAATTGCCTTACCAATAAATAAGCGGGGCTGGGGGTCGGGGAGAGAGACTTTGAATTTGATAGAGCAGATCCATTTACTAGGCAATGGAAAAAGTCATAAGAATAAAAGCAAGCATTTTATCTCTTTAAAGTTAATTTCCAGGATGATGTTGTAGGCAGTCTTACAAATAAGCCTGGTGTTTCTGTAACATTTTGTTTTGACTTTTAATCCAAATTGATTGACGTTTTAACCTTAATATGATGGCTCTGAAAGTTACTTATATTGTCAAAGTTTTCAACTTAATACGTGCCAATAATTATTTTGCTTAAAAAATTTGCAATGATAGAAAGGTTGTTTGCATAAAATGCTACAAGTACTATGAGAAATTAATCTCTCTACAACAGAAATTAGGTGAGGAATTTTATCTAGGAGAATTTGTTGAGTTTCTGAGTTTTGGGTGACTCTTATTCTATTTATTTTTAATAAACTTAATATTTTAAATTACAAATAGTAATGTTTTAAATAAGTGAAACAAGGAGATATAAAAATGTACATATGCTAGTAGATCATCTCTCCCAGCCCCCTTCCAGTTTCACACCCCAGATGTAGCCAATGTGAAACGCCTGCTGTGATACTCATCAACATATTTTTCTTTGCCCTCTTGATGTATATAAGCATGTACACATATAGAGAGATGTTTGTTTGTTTATTTGATTAAAAGTTAATACAATATGATCATATCCCATATCTTACCCTATATTTGCTAAGTTTAAATGAGAATATAATCCATATTTCCACAGTTCAAAATGAACAGCATCCACACTATCCAAAGATTCAAACAAGGAGAACAGGGGGTGGTGTGGTGTGGCAAAGGCTCTGAATAAGAAATACCAAGAAAAGTAAGCATAGATGCAAATGGCTAATAAATGGAGAAGAAAATTCTCCAACTCACAGTTAATAAGGGATGTGCAAATCATAGCACCGATGTGATGACCCTTTTTTATGTAAGACTTTTAAAACTTTAGATGATAAATGCTAAAAACACCATTAAGGGATTAGAAGAAAAGATACTTTACCACTGTAGGCCACCAAGTTACAGTTCCTTAAACTAAGGAACTTAAACACCACAGGGTGTTATATTGGGCCATAAAACATCACAGTAGAGGGACCTATCATGCTGCATATCCCTCTCTGAGTAATGATTTGATAGGAAATTGCAATGAGCAAAGGAAACCTGTTATATGAAGCAAGGAGGTGTGAGGATATCCTGCAATGCAGGGAATTATTTAATCTGACTTTTCTAGCTTTTATCACTTCTGCCAGATAACCTTCTTGATTGGTCTGGGTAATAAGGTAGGGGAAAGTAAAGATCAGAGTATATGATTCAGCCATCAGTGATTGTTATCTGGGTCAATTGTGATCACTATTCTGCCGAGTCTAAAATAAGCCACCTCAGAATATTTATTCACTACCTAGAAAAGAGAGCGG
>PVJH01047040.1:0-11514 GCA_004026705.1 Nesogale talazaci
GTGAGTGTATTTGTGTGTTTTTGTCTGATCACGATGCCTCTGTGTTTGTAGGTGGCCAGTGTGAGGTGCAACTGGTGGAGTCTGGGGGTGATCTGATAAAGCCTGGGGGCTCTCTGAGACTCTTTTGTGCAGCATCTGGATTCACCTTCAGTAGCTACTGGATGCACTGGGTCCGCCAGGCTCCAGGGAAGGGCCTGCAGTGCATTGCAGGCATGAGTGGTTCTGGTGATACTACATACTATGCAGACTCTGTGAAAGGCCGATTCAGCATCTCTAGAGACAATGCTAAGAACACACTGCATCTGCAGATGAACAATCTGAAGGCCGAGGACACGGCCACATATTACTGTGCAAGTGACACAGTGAGAGGAAGTCAGTGAGAGCCCATACACAAACCTCCCCAGCAGGGAAGAGGCTGGTCTCCAGGGGGCACCCAGAATCGACAGAGCATAGGACTCAGCCCCAGCAGCACCTGCAGCTGCAGTTGCAGCTTTAAGGCTGGTTTCCTGAGGGGATCAGTGGATTCTTCTAAATCTCAATTTCCTTTTCTAATTTAAAATAAGAATTCTGTGCTTACTCTTGATATCTGTGAATTAAAATGCTATATCATGATATGAGAATACAGGACACCATACAGCAACAAACAACCTGTTCCTCAAGGTCAGGAAATGACTCTGCCAGAGATCCCTACATCAGAGTTCCCCTGATACTCAGGTCAATATTTTTCAATCAGGCGCAGGGCTAAGGGGGTGGGGGGCAGGGTAAAGGAAACTATTAAGTGTTTGACTCTTGACTGGAAATGTAACAGTATATTCTTCTATCACACTTTGTGAGTATTCTGAAAATCATTTAGTCAATATCTAGGTTGCCAGCCTATAAAATTTCTTTTCTTCAAATGACACTTTGGTTTGATTTTTTTTCCTAACGAGGGTTGCCTAGAACTTTTTAGTGTGTGACTTTTCTGCAATCCCATCTCTGGGTGCTAGTATTCTGTAACCATCGGTCTTTCAGACCCTTTAGCCTAAGATGGTGATGAAAGACATTAATTGATTTGTGCAACTTCCAGAGTCAGGGAGATCACTAGGACCAAATGGAATCATTCAGTTCTTTATGTCAGATGTTGTATCTCCACGTTTGCAGTCCCTCAGAATGTCAGTCCATGGTTTCTGGTGTCATCTACAAGATCTATATGTGTCCTATTAACTAACTAACCCTACTCTTGGCAACTTTGCTTTGAATTTATTGTACTATCTCAGTACCATTCCCAGTAGCTAGTAACACACAACCTTATGTGAGGAATTTCAGACACCTCAGCATAAGAATTTATGCTGAGATTAGGTGGCAATAACATCATTAATTTTTGAATCAGAAATGCCCTCTGTGTGAAGGGTAACTTGTTTGAAGGTGCATGTACTCTTTTCACACTAGAATGATTCTTGAGTAGACATAGGAGTGTAGTTGTGGAAAAAAGTTCTTCCTTTTTAGTAACTCACAAAACTCATTCCAATTACAGCAAACATTGAATTGGAGCCACTTTGGCATGGATCCAATGAGATCGCTAGTTTTAGCTGATCTCCAAACATTTGAATAACTAATAATGTTACTAAAATATAATGCAAAATGAAAATGTATATATGATCATTTAAATGTTCTTGGATTTCCTGTGAGAATCTTATAAATATGCAAGTCCCTGAGAGTAAAGGACCACTGCCTTTATTCCGAAAGTCATCCTCAATCCTAAGCCATGTCTACCTCCTCAACCATCATCTTCATCACGGTTTGTGACCTCGAAAGACTGGTCTTGTTTAATGGAGAAGATATGGACAGGACTGTGTTCTCATAGGAAACAGTCAACATTTTTATCTTAGATCGAACCCTTTTAAATTTTATTGACAAGTTCACACTCACATGCAAATCTCAACATCGTCCGTCAGATGGAGTCTTATGATGTTTTTATTTAAATTTACGTCTTACTCACTCTGGATATTACACCTGGGAATCATGGGCCTCATTCCCAAGAACATGTTGGTTTCTGCCTCTAGTTTCAGGCAATTCTCAGAGATGATCAGTTCAGTTTATGAAACAGGAAGGAGTGGGTGTGTTTTATGTATACACCTGGCTCACTGTCTCCAGGTGCAGCTGCAGGGGTGGGACCGGGATTGCCAAACTCACAGACCTTGTGCCTTGTGCCTTACCTGTTCTGTCTCTAGGTTTTCTTAAATCGGCTGTGGGTCAGTAAACTATGGTCTGGTGAGAGCAGACTATGTTCCTACCCTGATGTCTTAAGTGCACACCCCCCAATGACTCCTTCAGGGTCAAATTTAATGAACGCTGAGCTCCATAGCTGCCCAGGCCATTGGCATGCATCCCTGTGGAGGGAGGCTGGGAGAAGTCAGTGTGATTCCAGAAGTGCAGATGAACAAAGGGGTTTGAACTGCACTACCACCCATTATGTTTTCTTCTGTATGTTCTTTGTTTTCCTTAAAATACTTTACATTATTGTCTTGAAGTTTTATTTTTGTATTATAGTTGTCTCCAAAAGGTAAATTATCTCTTTATAATTTTCTTTTTATTAGGGCATTTTTATTAAGACCTTGTTCATCATACTATTTATAAAACATTTAATGACATTTTCCTTTAGATTTTTAACATAGTCATCATGTTTAGAGTTTTATATTTAAATGTATAGCATCAATGGTGTCAAGTGTGAATCTCATGTCGGTATTGTATCAATTACGACCCTTGTCTTACTCTTTTGTATTATCCATTACTTTTTGTGGACAGAGGGACATGCTCAATAGGACCAAATATATCAGCATGTTGTGTTATGTATGATGTTTTCCCTTGCAAACTGATTATAACCTAACTCCTGCTAGACTTTTCTTGTAAATACATATGAATATATAATCAGTGCTCCATTTGTAATTAATTGTATGCAATGTTCATCACAGATAAAATATAGTTTTTGTTTTATATTTGTTACTGTCTTCCCTTGGGCTGGATCTAGAGAGAATCTTGATTTTGACTACTGTGAGGCACAGCACTGTTGTTTTTACTTGATGATCACAGTTGTGGCAGGGTTTGGGTCACAGGACATTTCTTTAGTCTTTTGACTGAACCTCATTCTTAGGCAGGCTTCCTGAACCTTGACCTGAGATTGGCTTTTTAACTGTTCTTTTTCTCCTGAAAAGGTACTGCACTATAAGCCCTGCCCCTTTGCCATAGGCCAGAGCGCCTTTATTTTAAGTTGTTCATTCCCTGGCTATAGAAGGTTGTCAGAAATGCACTCAGGTAGACATTTTAACGTCGTTGTTCTCAGATTGAATATTTTAAGCCTAAACAAAGCAGAGATTTGGTTTTGGATTCGATTTCAGAATTTCTCTATTATATGTAGATTTTTGAATTGATGACTAGCCTTTCAGTCATTTTTCTGCTGCCTGGAAAGGGAGATAAGGTTGCATTTGAGCAGTGATTATTCTAGTGACTAGGTTAGGACCTAACCAAGGGAAGAGGAGAAATCTATTTTTATTATAAACATCCTAAGGAAACATTCAGCTATAAAACAAGTATTGTCTTACGTATTTGCTCCTGGGAAATCATATTCACTTTAACACAAGAATATTCAAACAATTGATTAAATATTTCATGCTAACCTTTATAAAATTTAAATGTCATCCAAGTCATCTACTATCAAGAATGTAAGACCTTCTTAATGGAAACTCTGTCTCTCTCTACCTCAAAATATGATTCTTGCTGTTCTTCACTTTTAATGCTCCTAAGTTTTGAAAGAAAAATTTACAGAGTGGTCATGTTTGTTACTGTGATTTGTGATCATTAGAATGTGAGTGCTTTTTTTTCTCCTCACTTTTTGTTTCTCAGCCTGAATATTAGCCTTCACGATAAAACACCCTGAATTAAAAAAAAACTCAAGCTGAATATCCATAAACATATCATTAACTGCAAGTCTATCTAGATAAAATAGGCTGGATGAACAGTCTGGAGGGGGAAACAATTGGAACGATGGTTCTGGGGAACATGGGAGATTGGGAGGTGAGGGAAAGCAGGAGGTGTTTACCAACCCAGGGATAAGGGAAAAACAAGTGACCCAAACCAGTGTCATGTTGGATTTGAGAGGCCTGAGAGTGATCAAGAGTAATGTAATAGAGAAATTACTGAAACACAAATGAAGACTTAATATGATAGTGGCTGAAGACAATTTGTGCATAAGTAAAAGTGGTGAAGAAAGCTGATAATGCCCCACTATTAAATGATAGAGCACGTGGAATCTTAAAGACTTGAAGATAAACAAGGAGGCATCTAGCTCAGAAGCAATAATGTCCACATGGAAGAAACACACCAGCCTGTGTGGCCAAGAGGTGTCGAAAGGATCAGGTACCAGGCATCAAAGTCCTAAAAAATAATATGATTATAAATGAGGGGGAGTATAGATTGGGGACCAAAAGCCCACCTGAAAGTGAAGTGACATCTCCTTATAGAATGGTTGCTGGAAGGATACGAGCTAGTCTGGGTGCAGTGTAGCAACAATGAAATATGCAACTTTCCTCTAGTTCTTAAAGGTTTCAGTCCTCCCACTATCATGATTCCAATTCTACCTTACTAATCTGGTTAGACCAGAGGGTGTACACTGGTACAGATAAGAGCCGAAAACAGAGGGAATGCAGGACAGATGATCCCTTCAGTACAAGTGGTAAGAGTGGAAATACCGGGATGGTGGTGAGAAGGTGGAGTAGAATGCAGAGACTGATTCTCAGGATCTACACGTAATCTCCACTCCAGGGTATAAGACAACAGGGAAATGGTTGAAGGGAGACATCAGAGGGCATGTGCTATGACAAAATAATAATAATTTATAAACTATCAAATGTTCATGAGGAAGGGAGAAGGGAAAATTAGAAGCTACTGTCAAGGGTTTAAGTAGAAAGAAATTGCTTTGAGAATGTTGATGACAACAAATGTACAAATGTTCTTTGCATTCAATGGATGTATATTTGGATTGTGATAATAGTTGTATGAGTCCCCAAAAAAGTATTTTTAAATGTGCTATATATGTGTATTGCTCTGAGAGGTTGAACATTAAAATCAACTTATGCTGTTTAGTTATAAACTTACAGCTCTTTGTTAGACTCAGTACATTAGAGAAATAAATTCACAGAAATTCCTATATATGAGAGAGTTTTAATTAAAGGATAAGTCCACATCAAGAATACATCCCAACCCATTGCTGTCCAACCCCACGAGTCCAACAATAGCCCATATGCCGGAAACCAATCCACAAAGTTCTCCCCCAACTGAAAAAACACACACAATGATCCTGATTGCAGAGGGGAAAGCTGAATAAGTGAATGTGTCAGCATATCAGCCCTGGCTGAGGTCTCCATACTACTGCTCCAGCATCCAGGGCTGCATCAGGATAGGTCCATGTCACTTTTTCTCAGGGGTGTCTTGCAGGAATTGAGCCTTGAGAGCTAAAGCAGGGAACTGGCTGAGGCAGCTGCGCCTTGGTCTGACCATCAGAAAGCAAGAGATCTGGAAATTAGACAGGAGAGACTCACTTGAGTCATTTATCACTGTGCCTTCAAATTAATTTCACATGTTTATCAGCCAGGTTGGCACAATGAACTTTAAAGATCTCAGGGTATATGCCCATATAAGTAAGTTAAGTCAAATAAGCTAAGCAAGTATTCATACATACTTTCTGAAATCAATTATATAATAAATAAATTATATTATATGACATGAAGAAGACTGTGTTCTGTCTATCATGGTCACATAATAAGAAACCATTGCCAAATATTATTCCCATCAAATCCTTCTAGAACATCCATTTGTGCGTAGGTTATACATGTCTAAAAACACTGGAGAAACTACAAAGCTCAGCATGACATCGATAGACCTACAGAACCTTATATTGCATGAAAGTGGTCAATTTCAGAAGGGCAAACATTGTATGACACCACTACCAACAAAAACCACAAGAAAAAACTTGACCCATTTTCAGATTATGTGATCATGTAGTAGTATATACTAGGCAATGTGCTGACATGACTCTCTACTTCATATGCACTGTTCATCACTTGCTTACGTGTACATCATAAAAGAAGTAACACCTCGTTAGTGGATACTCAAATGAGATGGGGTCATTTTGTCACTTAGCAGGGTATGTGGAAGACAGTTTAACTCTTGCCAGTCAACAAAATCTCAGGATTACCCCAATTTAATAGAGTCTTCTACAATGTATTATTAAAGGAACTGAACTAGTCCCTTAAAATTAAAGTTGAGACAACCTGGGATGGGACACATAGGTGACTGCTATGCCAAAGCTTTGTGCTTCGGCCCATGGTACAAGGATTTCAAATGGTAATGCCAAGATCAGAGGAGGGAATGATATAAGAGATTCAATTCTGTGGATCTCTCTCTGCTGCTCTTGGCTCTGGAATCAATATACAACTCCCCTCACCCCATTATGCCTCCCCCAAACACACCTCACCTGACATTTCAGCACCCGCAGGTGTGTTCCAGGGGTTGTTATATTCAATTACTGTTTGTTTGGCACTGGGGATTTGCTAAAATGTGGAGTGGTTAATTTAATCTTCTGACTTTGGAGCTTTCTTAGGGGGAATATTGAACCTATTTCTGGGCTGTGGCCTAACAAATATCCATGCTTCTCCCTCAGGGGCAATTAGGGACGCAGGTGAACTATATGACCCTCTTCTATGATACAGCTTCTCCTCCCGCTCTTTATATTTTTAGCCCTCATCTGAGTTCCCTTCCACTGGAGTTGTTCACCACATGTGACAATAACTACTTGTTTGGGGT
The DNA here is from genome assembly GCA_004026705.1 of Nesogale talazaci. Taxonomy (NCBI): domain Eukaryota; kingdom Metazoa; phylum Chordata; class Mammalia; order Afrosoricida; family Tenrecidae; genus Nesogale; species Nesogale talazaci. The sequence goes on from PVJH01047040.1 coordinate 6,838, forward strand.
CATAAGCTTATACATTTACATATTTATATGTTGTGGGTGAGATGGGCGATATTCTGCTAAAAATCCTTATGGTTTCCTCTGTTCCTCATGGGCTTCATGAGGTTTTTCCAGAAGAATAAACTTGTATAATAAGAATCCTGTATATTTTACAGATATAATAATTCCCAAATACTTTCCCGAAGACAATTATATCTGTTAGATGTCTTCCTAATAGATGAGTGTTTCCCAACCCATGCATCACAAGCCAATTCATAACAGTAGCAAGATTACAGTTATGATGTAGCAACAGAAACAATTTTATGGTTGGGGGTCAACACAGAATGCTGTCTTGAAGGGTCACAGCATGAGGAATGTTGAGAACCACTGTACTAGATGGATTCACAAGAAAACACACTACTCTGCTGTTGAAAGCCGGCCTAGCCCAAACTTCCAACTCTAGGAGAGGGGGCACAGCCATGGGTTGCGCAGGTCTTCGTGCCGAGAGATCAGCTATGATTATACACAAGTCAAAATGGAGTTTGCTTGTCTGAGATTCTCCAGTTGCAACTTTTAAAAGGAAAAGGTGATGTACAAAATAGATAAATAATGAATATGTGTGTGGTTTCTTGGCCAAAGTATCTTTGGATTTACAGATGTCCTGGGTAGGGTGCAGCTGGCGGAGTCTGGGGAAGACTAGAGGCAGACTAGACCAGCTCTCAGGCTCTCTTGCCCACTCTCTGCTTTCAGCTTGGATTGCATCGGCCAGCTTTAGCGAAGGCCCTGCAGGCCCTCAGTTATTGGTAATAATATTGTGTGAAGAAGGACAAGGATTTTGCAGAAAAGTGTGGAGGAGTATGGATAAACTGGTGTTCACCTAAGGTTGCAACAAACTACCTCCTGTCCATTCACCGGGGGCACAGGACATAGAGGAGCCCAAGGCAGGGCAGGGGCAATGGGGGGTTGGGAAGAGAGAACACTGAGCTCAGATATTTCTGCTCTTCCATTGACCTTTCCTGCACACCTCTTAGGCCAAGTGCACCATCATTAGAGACTAACCTGTATATGAAGTCAAACAAAGAGTTACACTTACATGGGCTCAGAAGTTCGAGGGGTGTGTGGTTTCTATCATTTTCTGTTTATATGTATATTACTCCCTCATAGGCAAATTATCCCACAGGCCCTAGGGGACAGTTCACCCTTAGTTTGGGAAAGGTATCAGTTCTCTTCAGACAAAGCTGTAGGTCTCTTGGGAAAGAACTGTGGTCTAAAGATGCTATTGCTGTGTGTTCTCCTGTGCCTGGTGAGAGTTCCCCAAGGTGAGAGATTTAGACATCTGATCTTGGTCTATGAGGATGGCTGTGACTGCAAGTGACTGATGGAGACAAATGATCTTTATTTACAGAAGTCTTATCGAGGTGCAGCTTCAGGAGTTGGGTCCAGGACTGGCGATCCCCTCCCAGAAGCTGACCCTCACCTCCACGGGCTCTGGTTTCTCGATTACAAGCAGTGGTTATCTGCGGATCTGGATCCACTAGACCTCTGGGGAGGGGCTGCAGTGGCTAGGATGAGTGTGGCCTGATGCTGGTACAGATTATAAACCATCCTTCCAAAGCCGACTCTCTATCACCAAAGGCACATCGAAGAACGAGTTCTTTCTGCAGCTGAGCTCTGTGACTGGACAGGACACGGCCGTGTAATTACTGTGCAAGGCGCACAGTGAGGGGGAGTCAGTGTAAGCCCAGACACCTCCCCTGCAGGGAAGACATTGGACAGCAGGGGGCTCGCAGGATCCACCAAGCACTGACACCAGGTCCTAGATGACACAAATGAAGGGCAGGATTTCCTGATAGAATTAAGGCTTCCTTTCTTAGCTCTCAGCATCCCCAGGGTCAGTTTTTATTTTTCTCTCAATTTTCTGCTCACTGCTGGCTTATAAGGAGAAACTAGCCTCCTCTGTTTTCATTACAACTATTAGATGTGGCTCTAACACTTTATTGTCATCTTATAGGGCTAATTTTCCTTCTTGACCAAATGATTATAGTGGTCATTCTCATCCTATCTCTCACTCAAAATCTATTCAGCATCTAGTCTCTGGAGATGTTTATCAGCACAGCACCCTGTGCACTATGGATATCAATGGACCGATTTTATCTATGTCTGAGAAAATAATTGTGGTGACTTCTGTGGCTAAATTTGTTAAATGACCTTTGATAGTCTTGCGACCCATTGTCTCCCTTTATGCAGAAACAAGATTTCTAGGCACAGAGAGACCCCTGACACTGGGAACAGGTGAACTGGAATGACTTTTCTGCTTAAATGAATCATTTGTGAGATTATTGTTTGGAGTCATAATGAAGCAAATATTCACTGGCAGGAAACTTTGTTTCTAAAACATAGCAAATGTGTCACAAGAGGAGGAAAATGCAGACTCATATCTCAGAATGTTCTTTAGAACTGAGAGTATTGAGACTCCCCACATATTTTGAACCAGTTCCTAGAGAAGGACACCCTGTTTGGCAGAATGTCAGCAAAATAGAGGAAATCACTCAGAAGCACAGACACAGGGGCTGCAAACATGCCACAAATTCAGGAGCAAGTGAAGATGGCAGTTCATGTATTTGTCCTGTGGTACACAAAGCCATTATGAGTAAAACGCACTCAAAAGCACCCAGAAACATCCCTGATAAAGTGAGGTACAGAACATTTAGATTCTGGCTAGCCAAGTAATTACCTAAAAGAACAACATATTATAGCTTTGTGATATTCAGAAAGTGACAAATTATTTAATATTTAAAATTTAATACATACATCGTCCCTTATTAAGTTTATCTGTATGGCTATCAGACAATCAGGAAAACAGAGTGCAATAAATAAGTAATAAATATTACATACAAATGAAGAATATTGCATTTCCACTGTCATCCTTAACTTGCTGCAAAACAGAATCTCACTATTTATGCAAATGCAGACCCTCCTCCTCCTACTTTCCAGTGATTCACTAGACCTGACACTCAGGCACCTCTGGAGGAGTATGCATCATCTCTTATTCAGTGAGCAGAGTAGTGTTTAATCCTTCACTGGGGAACTCCACATAGACCAATGGAGTAATTTTTTTTGGGGGGGTGGGGCATCACTGCCCTGGTGGGTGTAGGAAGCCCAGTCTTGCTCCTGGATTTGAACCACAAACCCTGGAAAAGCTGCAGTCCCACACACAGCTACTATGCCACTGGGGCTCAGCCCCTAATTAAGTAAATTTTAAGGTAAAAATTATATTTTATAGAGCATACTTGTAAACTTATCTTATAGAAGTCTATTAGACCTGTTCATTGACGGAGTCTTTAAATAGATGATTCTGTAAGAATTATATTTCCACATGCAGAATGAATCCTTGTGTCAGACCAAAGCACCCCTGAACCACAAACAGGCATACAACTAAAAAATAACCAAAGATCTAAGCATAAACAGTGAAGTAATTTTTAAGTACATGTAAATTTCTGATTTTAAGTTATATTTTAATGAGAAATAACCATAATGCAGAAGAAGCAGGATGCCTAAATGACAAAGTAGATCAATATTTATCTTACCACAAACATGACTTGTGATCCAAAGAAACACAAGTGTGGCTTAAAATATATATATATACACACACATATATATCCACATATATTTAAAGTCATATATATATGTGTGTGTGTGTATGTGTGTATCCACACACACACTTATGGCTAAAGAGACTGTCAGATCTATCAGTTGGTTCAGTTAAATTAAAGGCAGGGAAATTAACTCAGAAGGTTATGGTGACTAAATTTTTTTATTAATCCGTTAACCTTCAAAGGCATGTTTTTTAACTATGACTGTTTAAGAAATTGGATACATGGAATGATGGGAAGATATCTGCACAGTAGAATTAAAGGAAATTTTCCCCATCAGGACATTGTATTTACCTATTATTTTAGGTATGATGAGTTGTTCTCTAATAATTTCATATGAAAATCTCACAAATTTGCCCCTATCACATTGTAGGAGTCTTCCCAGGTTTAGTATCATAAAGCAACACTTCTTTTATCCAGAATAGAGTATCCTTCCAACAGCATGTCCAAAAATCGTAATTGAGTCATTTCCTTCTCAAAGTCACACACGAGGGCAGCGCAGCACTGTCCCTGTAGGTGTGTGAACTGTAAATCTTAGTGGGAGTGGAAAGCCTCATCTTTCAACCAATGATTCACTGGTGGTTCAAACTGGACTTTGTAATTAGCAGCCTACTCATAATAGACAATAACCCTAAGTCTATCCATGATACTTAGAACATGCGCATCTGCTCTTGGGATGGCCTTCTCAGAAGATATGCTCCTTCACTTACTGGTGTATACCCTTCTCCTCCATCTGATGATAAAGCAACCCCAGACCTCACCGAACAGCTCTGGGAGTTGTGTCTCAACCTTGGAATCCCAAGTGTCCAAATTCAATGATCAGGACTGAACACATTAAGGCACTTTTGAGTCTGTGCTGAATTGGATTTTCCTTCTTGCTCTGGTAAGAAGTGGTTTTACAGAGAACAAGCCTATGTGAATGTACATGATGGAAAGACATATTGGATGTGTGTGATAGTTTTGCTTACCAGAATGTCTCTGTGTTTGCAGTTGTCTGGTGTGAGATGTAACTGGTGGCGGCTGGGAAAAACAGGAAGCAAACTTTTGA
>PVJH01047041.1:0-11521 GCA_004026705.1 Nesogale talazaci
CATTGACAACAATTTACAAAGTATGGACAATGTTGAAAAGTTTGGGAAATCCAGAGCACTTGTGTTCAGACCTAGTCTGTGATAGCTAGAATAGATTAAACTGGAAAAGGAAAGAAAAAATGGGTTTGACAAGAAAGAAAAGAATATTGCTCATAAAGCAGTGAAAGGGTGATCAACAATTATGTTGTTTTCTTCCCTTCAGAGATTCGAGGGTTCATATATGGCTTCTCCATCTTCTGAGGGTGCATCAGCATCAACATGGCAAAAGCAAAGGAAAGAGTGCTGAATGGATTTGTTAACTTCTTAGACATTTTTGTCTCGACTAACACACAGCATTACCACTCATATTATTCATCTGTATCTGCTCAAATATTCATACCTAATTTCAATCTGAAATATATTTTAATTCTAAATGAGCTTGATACAAGTAATATTTAAAGAAACTTTTTGTTAATTTCTCATGGTTATAAGATGAATATGTACTCATGATAGAAATGGTTTTTGTTTGTTTGTTTGTTTTTTGGGCACCACTGCCCTCTGGTGGTGGGTAGAAATGTTTTAAAGTGGAGAAACATACAAAGAAATTGACAAATTTCTTCACCTAAATATAGCCCTTAGGAACAGAAAAAAATTTTTTCAATAATTTTATATTTGTCTTTATATAATAATATTATTCTACTTAATTCTGCTTGCTACAATCCATACACTATTCTAAACTTAGTGTCTAATAAACTATGTATTTCCACAACAATCTCACAAGGTCAGTAGTTCAAATCTACCAGCTGTTACAAAAGAGAACGATGAGGCTGTTTGATTCTGTAAACATTTACAGACTGAGAAATCAAAAAGGGCAGTCCTACTTTGTCCTAAATGGTCATGTTGAGTCAGAATTTACCTGACAGCAAGTTTCAGTTTTGGTATTCTTACTCCTTTTAACATATGAATAAAAATATATTAAATAAAGTTAAACTTGCTTAGAATTTTACAGCTTGTAAGTGACAGGACCAGGGCTTGAAACCATTCATTCAGACTCCATAATGAATGTTCCTTTCCTTTGTGTTTGGCAGATTCCCAGAAGAGGTGGCAGGTGATTTATTACATTTGTGATGCAAAGCTCTGGTTTCCTTATTTAATATTACATTCTGAGCCCCTTTCAATATAAATGGTTGATGTTGTTAATTGCTATCTAGTTGAGGCCATCTCATATTGATGATGTGTAAAACACAACAAAACATAGCTTGGTCCTCTGCCATTTTTATCATCACTGGTGTATTTGAACCATTGTTATGGCAGATGTTCCCATCCATCTCTTTGAGGGTTCTCCTTCTTTCACTTAGTCTCTAGCATGCATGATGTCTTCTTCAAGAATCGATATCCTCTAAGGCTGTCTGTAAGATAAAGTATTCTACTATAGAGCTTGCTGTATGCAATCATTCACTTGAAAGTGAACAATGCTGTTTCACCCTATTCACTTTGTGGTGGACTTTTGAGACCCCTAAGTTTCAATGGGTTTGATTATTCCTGTAGATTTATTCTTAATATTGGACTGTTTGAGTCTAAAGTAATGAAAAATGTTTAGGTTCTTGTAAAATCAATTTCTAGGAAGGGGCTATCATTTAATCCCCAGTAGTCGATAAAAATATCCAACTCATTACCCTTTTATCATAATTTCCTAGTTTCATTTTTATCATACTGATGTACATTTTATTATTTCCTATGAAAATTTTAAAGGCTTATGTGTTTCTTTGAATACCTTGTTTAGTACTTGTTTATTTACATGTGTGGCAGTCACTGATCTGTGTCAATTTCAGCACTGGGAGGGTAGGGGTAGAGTCTAGCCTGTCAATCTGGAAATAGTTAATGAAGCCTCTGTGTGGGCATGGCTTTCTCCTGAGAATTCTGGAAAGTCTTGCAATATTTCCCATTTGGAGGTGAAAGACTTGACTCAGTTCCTGGGAGATGCTTGACTGACAAGACAAGATGGCAGCATAGAGCCTGAGCTTTAGGAACTGGAGGAGCCGGAGAAGCCACATTGGCTTGCCCTGATGGAAGAAGACCTCTGGGACTGGAGAAGTCACCAAGAGATCCCTGCCAGAACTGAGATGTTTCCTACTGCCAATGCCTACTGCTGATGGACCCTGACCCCTGGAAATGAGAAGCCATGGACAGACCCCTGCCAACGCTGGGATTCTTCTACTGCTGCTGGATACACAAGACTCTGTACCCACTGGCCTGTGATTGTCCTGGTGTGATTGCACGTGCTTCATGAGTTGGAAGGAGACTTTATAGACTGGTATCGGACATCTGGGCTAATATCAGACTTAGGGTCTTGGACTAGACTTGGGATGCTTGTTCAGTGTTCCATTCCTCTTGTCCTTTCCCTTATATTCATATGCATGTCTATGAATTTGTTTCTTTAGTCTACCCAGACAAACACACATGTGAATTTTCTGCTTATTTACTTATGTCCCAGTGCTGTTTTCTTAAACATTTGTACGAAATTATTATAGTAAATATTTTCTATGTTTGCTGTATTATATATTTCCAATGATCTTTTTAGTGTGTATAATGTTTTTAACAACAACAAAAAAAGAAATTGTTGACAAATCTACCACATTAGGGGAGACACTTTCAAATCCTTTTGCTTTCAAAATACTTTTCACAATAATTTTCTTCCTAATGGTTTTAATTCTTTGCTCACAATGATTTTTATCAAATTCAAGTCTCATAATTAAGGGTTCTTTATTTTTCTTGATTATGTCGTACCAGTAGAAAGTTTACAAAACTTCGAAATTCTCCAGAGAAGACCCTCAGAAAAAGAATCCACAAGTATTTTGCAAATAAATTTACAAGCTTTTCATTATTTCTATAGGAAAACCATATATATTTTAGATCAGTAATTTTAAGTGAAAATTTTTTTAGTAGGGGAGCTCAATGTTCACTAGCAAACCTAGTGGGATTATCTTATTTGGAGATTTAGAATGTGAGCTACAGAGAGAGAAGAGTGGCAATGAGCTCTACCCAGTGATCGCCACAAAATACCTACAGTTAAACAAGTTTATTACTCTTTGAAATTCAGGAGAATGTATATCATGGAAGTTGTGTAATAATTTCTCTAAGAAAAATTACTACCGAATGAATTCTAAGAGTTGGAGATTAAATATGTCATTCTCCATTTCCCCCCAATGCCTCCTTTTAGTATATTTCCTCATGTCCCTGCAGCGTTTTACAGAAATTCGTGAAACTTTACTGACTATTGTAAATGTTGGTTTTGGTGCTTTTACATCCCACATCCAAAGGTGAGGTAGTAATAGTAGTTGTTAGATGCCATCAAGCCTGTTCTAGCTCATAAGGACCCTTTGGACAACAGAATAAGTCATTGCGTGATTCTGTGTCATCCTCACAAATGTTATGCCCAAATCCATCTTTCAGCCACTGTGCAGATCCATCTTGTTGAGGATCTCCTGCCTTTTCCCTGGCCCTCTGCCTTCCCAACAAAGTTGTATTTTTTCCAGAGTCTGTTCCCTCCTGATAACATGTCCAAAGTTGGTGGGGTGAAATCCGGCCATCCTTGCTTCTAAGGAGCATTCTACCTATATTTATTCCAAGACAGATTTGTTTGTTCATGCAGAGGCCAGTCAAATGCAGGGTCCAGCACCAAAAACTCAACAACAACAACAATGTCCAAAAGTTAAAATAGGTCTTCTGGCTTCTACCAAGGCTCTGTCAAGAAATAGAGGAATGACTCTGACGGCAGTGTGTATTTTGTCTTTTAGCATGGCATACCTCTTAGGAAACAAAGTATGAAATAATTCACACTTTCTAGAACAGTAGAGAATAAAGATACAACCAAGGAAATTAAGGATTTGACTTGGTTCATGTCATCTACTAAATCAGTTCTAAATAATACCCTAATTGTGACCATCAGAATAGCAGTGAATGCCCTTTTATTTACTATCCGTAGTCATAGGCATAGAATTCAGAATTATATTGCTTATGACTAGAAGGACAACATTAATGGCAGCAATCAGGAATAATGAGACATGTCAATAAGAGATTGTTAGCAATGGTTATTATAGGGTTTGAGTTAATATGAGGTAGTCTGGTTAACATTTGCCTTAATTTAGATGCTACCAATGGGTAAGGGTAACTCTATGATTATTTAGCTTAATAAAATTTATCTAGATGGAAGAAAGAATATAGTGAAGCTAAATGTTATTTGGGAAGGAGAAAGAACCCATGTTAGCCAGGATGAGTGTTTGACTATTTTGGTGACTTGAAAATGATTTATGTTGTGTCAGTGTTTATGTATTATAGTGAATATTATGTATTACAGTGTTTAGAGTTAACACACTATGGTCACATCAGATATATGTTGATGTCCTGGGAAATTGTTGATGTTCAAAAGATAAACACCAAGACCTATCTGTAGGAGGCCACATTATAGTAACATCCACAATGAAATCAAAGGGCACTCATCCACATATCCATCTTCCTCCTACTGAGGTTCTACTCATCCAGTTGAGGTTTCCAGAACATAGTCTATAGGTGGACAAAAATTAGGTATATATTCTTTTCATTTCAGAATGAGTTATTCAATTCTCACTGATGACAATCAATACAGAACTAATTTAAGACTCAGTGAAAGACATACACAACCGTAGCAAAAGAAATGAACAATAACAAGATTAATAGTCTTTGAATCAAATCTGGAAGCCAGGGACTAAGATTGCAAAACTCAAACAATGAGTATAACTGGATTTTTAGAAAGTATATTAATATCATTATTTATTCTTAGCTTTGTCATATCCTTATTTATCTGTCTTATTTACAAAAAAACAGAGGCTGAGGCATAAATTTTTCATATTTAGTTAAGAAGAAAATAAGAGAATAAAATTGCTTATAATTATGGCTAAGGAATTTAGATTGGCTTGTTGAAATTCATATAAAAGTTGTGTTAGAGTGAAAGACATGTTTTAGAGCATTTTTATCAGTTGTTGTAATGGATTAAATTTGGTCCCCAAAAGACTTTAGTTGCAAATCTTAAACCCTGTATCTGTGGATACAATCTCACTTGGGAGTGTTTTTTTGATATATTAGGGTAGAAAGTATATCCTAGGCCCTTCTCTTTTGAGATATATAAGAGGGATAGTAAATGGGGAAGGAGAAAAGAGAGAAGAGAGAAAAAAACCACATTGTGATCACTTAAGGAACAGAAGCTCATAAAAGATAAAGACCTTCCTCCAAAATCGGCAGAGAAAGAAAACTTTTGCCTAAGTCTAGTACCCTGAATTTGGACTTCCACACTCTTAAATTGTATATGTGTGTATGTGTGAATGTGTGTGTGTGGGGGGGGCTGTCAGGAGTTTTGTTTGTTAAAGTTATTCATCTGTGTAAATTCTTTTAAATTATCACGAAAAAGCTAAGACAACTATATAATTCTGTATGTGAAAATTGCAGCTCACATAAAATATATAAAAAGGAAATCAATGCTCCTTTCTGGAAATATTTAAAAATAATTTTTGCACACTCCTTTCATTGTGCTTATGTAGAAATTGTATATGGATAAGAGGAAGCTGTGCCAACAGAACAAAGGAATTAGATGAAAACAAGGTCTGTGTATGGAGCACATAATCAGAAAAGCTGTATTATATGAAGAAGAACGTGGCATCAACATTGGAGGAAGGCTTATAAAAAACCTGTAGTATAAATGAAGATGACACAATCTTGCTTGCTGAAAGTGAGGACTTGAAACACTTGCTGAAGAAAATCAAAGAATGCAGTCTTAAGTATGGATTACAAATCACTGTAAAGAAAATCAAAATCCTCATAATTGGAGCAATAGATAAAACCATGAAACACAGCATGAGACACACTGCTAATGACTTTGTCCCCTTGGATCCATAATCAATGCTCATGGAAATAGCAGTGAAAAGATCAAAAATCCTGTTGCATGGTAAACTTTCTAAACAAAGCTGTTTAAAGAGTTGATAAGCAAGGATGTTATTTTGAGAACTAAGATGAATGTGATCTAAGCCACGGTATTTCCATCGCCTCATCTGTGTATGAAAACTGGATATTGAAGAAGGAAGACTGAAGAATAAATGCATTTGAATTATGCTGTTGGTGAAGAATATTGAAGTTTCAAGGACAATATGTTTGGTAACATAGGGACTATGATAGGTAGGTTTATTGTACCAACTGGACCAATGGGAAGATGTGGGATTAATAAGGATGCAGTTTGATTGGAAGGCAAAGAAATACATGGCTCAGCCAAGTGCAAGCCTCTCTCTCTCTCTTCCTTTCTGCTGATCTAGATTGGTGTGTGGCTGCTTTAATTAGTTCGCTCCATCAACTTGTGAGCTACACTATCTTTGGGATAGCCAACTTGTGGATCCTGTCGCTAGAGCTTGAGGTTCCTTCAAGACCTGCTTCACAACACTGTTGGTGCATATATCACTTGACCTTGAGACTGGTGGATCATGTCCTCTGGCATTGCCTGAGTTCCATATCCCATCTGGGTCTGCTTCACTAAGTTTCTGAGCTGCTGACTGTAGGTGACCCACCTTGCTGTTTGTTGACTGTTGTCAGACAGCGTGCATTGTTCAAGGGAAGACTCAGCTGTCTGCTTCCTTGACCTTTGACCCGGCAACCCTCATGCTTTGAAGGACATCCGGTATATTAACTGTTCCTTGGAAGTGAGTTGAACTGAGCCCTCTGTACTGCTGTGTGGACTAATTAACTGTCGTATTCCTTCATGCTATATATATCTATCCATACATATAATCGTAAGTGTCCTGATTTTTGTTTCTCTAAAGAACCCTATCTAACACACAGGGGTAGTGAAAAAGAGGAAGACCCTCAAGTTGAAACATCTACTGTGCTTTTGTTTTTGATAAAATGTCTTACTGCCATGTATTCATTTTCCATAAATTTGTTAATTTGTTAATAACTTTGTTCCAGAATTTTCAATGGAAATGCAAATTGATTCTAAAGTCTATATAGAAACTTTTTCTTTTTTCTTTTTACCATAATAGCCTAGGCAATTTGGAACAGAACGATGAATACAGACTCTTCATACAGGAGATGCTGCAAAATATTACAAAACAACCGAAGATATTAGCACTGAACCCTCACTACCATTGAGTCAGTGCTGCCGCATTGCTGCTCTGTAGAACAGGCTAGCATTGCCCCGAGAGATTTCTGAGACTGCAAGTCTTTATGGGAACATAAAACCCCATATTTTTTCCCACAAAGCAGCTGCAGTTTGGAACTGTTGACCTTAAAGCCCATCAAGTAACTACTAAGCCACCAACATTCCTTACAACATTGACCATAAATAGTTCATATGGAATATAATAGAGGAACTAGACATAGGCTTACCTACATATAGATTTACTTCTGGTGAAATTGACATCTAAAATTAGTCTTTAAAGTCAATAGAGCTGGGGAATGGTTGGTGATTCAAAGGTACTGAGATAACTAGATAATATTCATGGAGGTGGGAATGTAAGTTATATTTCCACTGAAAATCCTTACATGAATGAAATAAGTTTCAGGTGGATCACTTTAAAAAGAAAATACATTAACTATAGAAACAACAAACAAGGAACACTAAAAAATTTTAATTTCATAAATCTATTTTTGCATTTTTATCTATTCATGATTGGAAATGATAGCTATTAATAATTTGTGAGCAAGGAGCAAACTTCAAAAATAGTAAAATAAAAATGAAAACATTTCTATATAAGCTAATCAAAATCAGTTGTTCCCATGGCAAATAAATAAATGAAAAGCAAAAAATTAGCAGCATAGTAGCTTAATAACTTAGAAATTATGGTATCATTAATGTTGATATGATAGTGTTCTTAATGCATTGTTAATACAAAACAATGGTGAGTATAAACTGTAAGATAGACAAAGGCAATAGCAAATATTAATAGGTATACAAAAATAGTTTTCTTAATTGGAAGATATCTTTCCCAATTATAACAAAATGAGTACTAAGAATATATTTTTCCATTAATCTCACAAGTTTATGCCTTTGCCAAAATCTAAATATTCTTATTACACTGTAATTGTGAGATTTGGGATGCTATTGATAAGATAGATAATTCAAACCCACTAATCACTTGTGGACAGAAAGATCAGAATGGATACTCCCATAAAGATTTACATCCTCACTTATATTAGGTCACAGAATTGACTCAACGGCAGTGAGTTTGGTGTTTTGCTTAGTGAAAAATGAGAAAGAATGTCCCCTCTCATACAAATGAGATTGTGTGTGAAAATTTCTGTAGACAATTTTGCAATATTATAAAAATCTCTCAAATCATATTGTTGGACCCTTCAGTCTCAATTTTAAGAATTTAGGCTAAAAATACAATTATAATTTCTTTAAAATTTATAGTAGTGTTTTCCACTTTGGCAAACATTGCAAGCAATCTAAATCTTCATTATAGAGCAAAAAAGGGGAAAACTTCACTGTCATTGAGTAGATTGATTTTGACTCTTAGCAACCTTATAAGTCAGAAAAAATTAGTCCATGGATTTCCAAGAATATCATGCTTGGTAAAGTAGAGAGGCAGCAAGAGCAAGGTCTTCAACAAGATGCACCAATCTGTTGGCTACCACACTGGGCTTAGGCATAGGAACGACTGGGAGGGTGGTATAGGACAGGACAGTGTTGCCTTCTGTAGCGCATAAGGTTGCTATAGGTCAGAACTGACTAGATGGAAGTACTGACAGGAAGATTTTTGTTGTTTTATTGACATATAATTCATATATCATACAATAGCTCAAGCACATTAAGAAGAATATTAAGGCGATGTGCAACCATCAGAAGAATATTAAGGCGATGTGCAATCATCACCCACAGTCAATTGCAGAGTATTTTCCTCCTCATACTCATTTGTGATTAGCTTTCTACTTCATCCCAGTCTCTCTTGTCTTTTCTCTAAGGAATTATTAATTCAGTTAGTGTCACCATAGATTTATCTATCTTGGATTTCATACACTGAAAATCATAGCAAATAAAGCAGGAAACAAGCAAATAGATAAAACAAAAAAATTGACAAAAATAACCAGAGAAGACTTCTAGGAAGATGGCACTGAAGTAAAATATCCTACCTAGAACTCTATTCGTGGGAATTAGAGAACTGGTAAGGGCAGCCCTGTGGGAGTAGGCTCAGATTCCCTATTCTGATTCCTGCCCACAGAGAACACAATGGAACAGCATAGAGGTCCCCCTGTTCCCCTGCACTGTGCCATTGAAATGTTCTCTCAGGCTCTGGCTGGAGCTTCACTCCCCATCCAAAACTGTCAACTTAGGAAATTTAGAAATGAGACTCAGACTTAGAACACTATGATAGTGATTTAGACTTCCCACCCAGATTCTCACCCACAGAGAATGTAGCATAACTGTATTGCAGTTCCCCTTCCCCCATAACATTTTAATTTCCTCTCCGGCTCTGACTGGAGCTCCGCCCCTCTCCCCTACTGAAACAGGCAAATTCACACAACATAGAAACAGTACTCAGACTTAGGAGTAATTTATAGACTGCCAACCCAGATTCTTGCCCACAGGGAATGCAGTGGTACCTTTCTGAGACCCCCTTTCCCCCTGCCTGCCCCATGTCTCCTTTGCTGCTCATGACCATAGTGGAGGTGCTGGTCTCAATTGCAGCCTGTGATTTGTCTGTGCCCAGGTCCTCTGAGTAGCTTCTTCTGATCCCTCTCCCACACTGTGCAGCCTGTGAGCACTGGCTCACACTACATACAATCAGCTTGCAAAACACCACCATTTCTGCCTGCTATCATCCCAGCTGCATTGCCTGCGAAAGTCATCCACATTACCCTCCAAATTGATATCTCTTACAGTCTATGGAGTGAGCCAATCCCAGTGAGATAAAGACACAGCTCAAACCTGCAGCATTGTTGGTTCCAAGTAGTTCTTAGGATTGTTCTTACTAGCCTCTGAGAAAGAAATCACAGAGCTGCTGTACTCTCGGAGAAATGGTGCCTAACTCCACCAAAGTACCATACAGACAGCAACCCACATCAGCAATCACTACAAGAAAACAAGAGAAACAAAACACAATGTCTGAGGAAGACCTGAGCCTAGTGGTGTTCCTCGAAGAAGCAGACTTTGAAGAAAGAAATCTTCTGAATGTTGCTTAGAGTCATACAGGGTGTAGAGAATCAATATGGAAAAAAGGATGAAATAATAGAGAGGATAAAGTCCACACACTGATGGGGAACACAAAAGTTAATAGATGATGCAGCAGAAACTAAGAACACAGTGAAAGACTTTGTAAACAGGCTGGAATAAGCAGAGAACCATATCAGTGACCTGGAAGATACTCAAGCAGAATTCAACTAACTTGAAAGACAGAAAGCTAGACAACTAAGAAAGCTGAAGAAAATCTGAGAACAAAGTGATGCCATGAAGAAAATGGCTTCCTAGGAATGCCAAGACAAGACATAACAAATAAATCAACAGCCAAATTAGTGAGGGGATTTTTACAAGAAAACTTCCCCAATATGACAATGATCTGACAATCATCCAGAAAGCAGAGAGGAAACCAAGTAGTCTGAATCCCAAGAACGCACCACAGCCCCAGTAATCAAGTTGCCCAAATTGGAAGAAAAGGAGAAAATCATAAGATCAGCTAGAGAAAAAAAGACAGATACCTATAAGGATAATCATATAAGAATATACTCGGGATGAGCCCCGGTGGTATAGAGGTTGAGTGTGGGACTGCAGCCCACTGACTTGGTGGTTCAAATCCAGCAACAGCTCTCTAGGAGCAAGGCTGGGCCTCCCACTCCCACCAGAGGGCAGTGATGCCCCCCCCAAAAGAATATGCTCATATTTATTAATAGAAACAATGAATAAAAGGACAGAATGGAGCAGCATTTTCTGAGAATTGAAAAAGAATAACAATAACTGAAGAATCCTTTATTCTGGCAGACACGTTATTAAAATAAGAGTGGTAAATTTTTTCTTGGATAAGCGAAAATTTAGAGAATATGCTTAAGAATTCAGGACTACAAAAACCATTCTCCAAATCACTTTGAACAGAAGACCAACATCCATAGAACACAAATATGAGAAAAGCACATAATGTAATGCCACCCAGAAACCATCACACTAAAAGCAATTTTCAAGACCCTTTTGATCCATTGGAGAAAAGAAGACAAGAATCAATCTCTCAATCACACAAAACACGCAGCTAAAGAAAGATATTCGAAATTACCCAAGACAAAAGTATGAGATGACAGCAAAAACCCTAGAGATGGTTGTAATTACTCTTCATGCCGATGGTCTGAACTCATCTACTCACCTATTAAAAGGCAAAGATTAGCAGATTGAACTAGGAAACAGAACCCATCAATCTGTTGTCTAAAAGAGACACATCTCAAGCTCACAGACAAAAACAGTTTGAGGAGCAAAGGATGGAGAGAAGTGAAGGGCAATCACTTGCTAGATAAATATGGTCAGAGCTCTCCACCCAACTGC
>PVJH01047042.1:0-11506 GCA_004026705.1 Nesogale talazaci
CTTACTTCCAAAAAATCAAAAAAAAAAAAAAAAAAAGAACCCCACCCCATCCCAGAAAAGATGTAACTACTGACACAACATATGTATGTATGTATGTCTACATTATGATGAGTGCTGTATGAGTCCCCAATAAAATGAATTAAAAAAAAGAGAAATTCACATAATCAATATTTTATAGTGCTTATTAAATGGCAAATAATGCTATACTTACACAGATTTATATTTAATCCACAAAATAACCCTGTGGGGTTACTTCCTCCATATTTCATTTTATTTTTGACTGGTGAGCTCACTTAAAGCACAAGAAGGTTACATAACATACCCAACACCACAGATTTAGCATGTGGCAGAGTGGATATACAAAATCACAGTAAGACTTCAGAACTTTTGCGAGTTTACTTTCTTAAAAAATACAGATATGACATTCATTTTTATTGTTAATAAATTAACACACATTCAGCGAAGCAAAAATCAAATCTAGAGAATCCAATCACAAGAATTTTTCATAGTACAGGGGAGAGAAACCTTCAACCAATAGTGACTTGGGCATAGGGCCTATTTCTCCCAGAAGATGAAAGATTTGGTTCAGGCAAAGTGATATTTCTGAACTCCCCCCTTTCAATAAAATGAGTGTTGTGTAGTAGGTTTAGAAAGAGAGAGATAGTGAGAGACCAATAATCATATTCTTATTGAAACACAGACCATACTCAGGGAAATTTTACTTAAGCATTATCTATAAAGTATGGGGAATCTAAGGGAAATTGTTCACGTCACTGCCATACCGTGGGACCTTCATGGACTAAGTAAAGGTAGAGTCTCTGGTTGGTGCAAATGTTTAGCATGTTTTTGATAACCAAAAGATTGGAGGTTTGAATCTACCCACATATGCATTGAAAGATAGGACAGGCAAACAACCATGGAATACCATATAAAGGACAATTCTACTTTGACATATATGAGATAAACATGACCTTTTTTCGGGCTATATTCCATATATCCTACTATTAGCTTTGAATTTTTCATATTGTGGTGGCATATGTGTTTCTGTGATACTGAAGTCATGTTAGTAGTATTTAATATATCAGCAGGGTCATCCAAAATGAGCTCGTTTCAGTAAAACTTCCAGACTAAATGCAAACTACAAAGAAGAAATAGGCTGCTCACTTCGAAGAAATTAGCAACTGAAAACCTTGTAGATATGCATAGCAGAAGAAAATTGTCAGTGAGAGTGCAAGAAGATGAGACTTTCAGGTCAGAGGTCACTCAAACTATGAGTGAGGAAGAAGTGACTTCTCAAAGTAGAGTCAATCATAATGATGGGAGTGGAGTAAAGCCTGCAGAAGTAAGAGCTTTGGGACTTTCATTTCCTGATGGGACCCAACTCAAAATGAGAAGAAACAGATGTAAATACCAATTAATGAGAGGAACTTGCCGTGAATTCAATAAAATTGGAAATTGTCAAACATAAAATGGAATGTATAAAGATCGATAGTCTAGGCTTCAGTGCACAGAGAGGGACAGTTGCTGGCCATTTTAAATCAGAAAGTCCTGGTTTTATTATGTCAGGAATGATAGATTCAAGAGGATCAACTTCATATTTGTGGTAAAAAAAAAAGGACATGTCAAGGTTTATCTTGAAGCATAATGCTGTCTGTAATAGGTTAATATATCAGTATACAAGGAAATTCAATCAATACAACTATTATTTAATTTTATGCACCAACCACTAAAGATAGTGAAGAAATGGGTGAATTCTACCAACATCTACCATTACTGTCAATTGATGAGTTTAAATTGTGGCACTAGAAAAGAATATGCAAAGTACCATGAAAGTCCTAGAGGAAAAAGAAATCTGTCTTGGAAGAAGAATGCTCAGTGCTCATTAGACAAAAGGATGTGTATGTATGTGTGCATATATACATATATACACATACATACATACATATACATATATATATATATCTTTGACCCCCAATGTCTTGCTGTGTCCCTGACTGGTCCATGGAGCCTTCGGCAGACTATCTATTGTAGATTCATTTGGCTGAATTCAGACTTCTGCATCCCCCAGTCTAAGCACCTTGATGTCTATGCTTCATCAAAATTATCTGGTTCTTTGATTTCCTGTTGCTTCACCTACATATTTCATGAACCCTGAGTGGATTACCTTGACTTGAAGCAGGCTAAACTTACCTATTTCTACAAGAAATTTCTTCATTGAAAATTATTTTACTCAAAAACACAAATGGTGAATATACATGAGAACCTGTATAGATGAAATACCCAGCAATAAAATATACTACATCTCTGGGAAGAGACAATGGAAAAATTCAATATCAGCATCTGAAACCAGGCCAGAAGTCAACTGAGGAACAGACCAGTTGCTCCTATGTAAATTAAGATTGAGGCTAAAGGAAATGAAAGCAAGTACATGCAAGCTAAAAATACGACCTTCAGAATAAACCACCTCAATTTTAGGAACATCTCAAGAACCTATTCAACACATTAAGCACTAAAGGCAGAAGACCTGATTAGATGTAGAATGACAGCAAGGAAATGTGCATGAGGAAAGAAAAAATTAATTAAAAAGACAAGAGAGAAAGACAAGATGGAGAGAATACCAGGAGTCACTGTATCAAATATTAATCGACACTAATTTTCAAGAGGTAACACATGAAAAAGTACCAGTGGTGGTGAAGGAAGAATTCCAAGCTGCACTGAAAGTACTAACCAATGGAAATGTTAAGACAAGCTGATGAAACACTAAAATCCTTCACCTATCTATGCCAGGAAATTTGGCAGAGAACTACTTGGTCATCTGACTGGAAAAGATTCACATTTGTAACCATCTCCAAAAGATGACCCAATATAATTCTCAAATTATACAACAATATCATTACTATCACATGCAAATAACCTTTTGCAGATGATTAGAAGTTGCAGCAGACCAATGACAGGAAGCAGGCAACAATTCTGGTTGAATTCAAAAAAGGATGTAGAACAAAGATCATTGTTGCTAATGTCAAATGCAACTTGACTGAAAACAGAAAGTTCCAGAAAAATGTTTACTTGTATTTCATTGACTATGCGAAGACATTCAATTGTGTGTCTCATAAAATACGGATAGCTTTGAGAAGAATGGGAATTCCAGAACACTTCTTTCTGCTCATGTGTAACCTGGACATGGATCAGAGGGCAGTTATAGAAATGGAACAAGGAAATACTGCATTATTTAAAATCAAGAAATACATATATCAATGATGAATCCCCTCACAGTACTTATTGAATTTTATACTGAAAAAATAATCAGAGAACCTGGATTACATAATGAAAAAATGTGAAATCAAAATGGAAAGACTTATTGACAACCTGTGCTATTCAGTGAACACCAAGTTGCTACCCGAAAATGAGGACCTGAAACATTTACTGATGAAGATAAGCCTTCAGTATAGATTACTGTTCAATGTAAAGGAAATCAAAATTCTCACAATTGGACCACACATCACAAAAATAGAAAAGATTGAAGTTGTTAAGGATTTTAGCTTACTTAGATCCATAATAAATGCTCATGAAAGATGTAGTCATGAGATCAAATAATTCATTGCATTGTGATGAAAAGACTGTACAAGACCTGCTTAAAGCAAGGATATTACTTTGAGGACTGTGGTCCATCTGATGTAAGCCATTGTATTTTAGCCACCTCTTATGCATGTGAGAGCACAATATTGAATAAGGAAAACCAAAGAGGAGCGGATGCCTTTGAATTATGGTGTTGGTAAAGAATAATGAAGGTACCATGGACTGTCAAAAGGACAAACAAATCTGTCTTAAAGGAAATACAGTCAAATGCTCCTTAGAGGTAAGAATGTGGAGTTTTCATCTCACATCTCTTGGACATGTTATCAGGAGACACTAGTCTCTGGAGAAGGACACCATGTTTTGTAAAGAAGAAGGGCAGTGATAAAGAAGAACCTCAATGAGACAGAGTGCCACAGTGCCCACAACACTGGGTGTAAACAGAGCAACTATTGTGGTGATGACATGAAAAAAGCACTGCTTGTTCTGTTGAACATAGTGTTACTATTATGTGTTGGAACTGATTCAACAGAAATGTCTTGCGATAACATCTCATATAAAATGAATATGATGGGGCTGAGCCCCGGTGGCATAGTGGTTGACTGTGGGACTGTGGCCCACTGGCTTGGCAGTTCAAATCCAGCAGCAGTTCTCCAGGAGCAAGGCTGGGTCTCCCACTTCCACCAGAGGGCAGTGATGCCCCTCCCCCAAATTAGAATGATGGTATGCATATCAGTGGCATTTGAGGCATTTGATGGGATTGAGATGAGGTCCTAGGCTTCCGATCAACTGGCTTTGACAAGCAAGTGATTTACAAAGTCCTGTTTTTTCTGAGAAAAAAAAGTTGGGAGTATTGAGAGCAAAGTCTGAAAAAAGTCTCCAGAAGAAAAGATGTCAGCAGCTTCCTCCACAGACCAGATCACTCATTCACCTCTGATTGGGACTAAAATTGAAAACAGAACAATCTCCAGACTGCACATTGGATTCCAGAAATGATCTAGAGAGAGCCATATATACCAAAATGCCTCTCTTGTCTTCAATGTCTGGGAGAACTCATAATACTTCCCTCTCACATCTTGGGGAAAAGGAGATGGAGTGGGAATAAAATGTAAAAGACTATACAATTACCTGAGATTGAGCCATCCCAAACTAAGCCAACAATCTTAGGAGAAGAACTTTGTATGTGGGGTTGGGGGGAATGTGTACTTTGAAGAGAGGGCATTTGTATCAGAAAACATTGCAACATTATTGTAAATTGCCCCTACTACCAAGTAAAGTGAGATATATCACAGAAAATGGATGAAGTATCAAGAAGACCTCAGAACTCTTTTCTTTGTGCATCTAGCCTATTCTTTCTGCAACTTTGAAGCATACATTCCATGATTTAGGGATGTTGAATTACTAACTGCTGTTGTGTAGGCTCTGATCCATGTTGGCTTTCTATATAAGTGAGTATTGGGCCTACTTCATGATCTTTTATATGTTCTCATCCTCTGTTTTGGCTGTCATGTTACTTTCTATGATTGCCGATGTTCCTCAGTTTCACTGCCCCTCAATGGAAGCTAGGAACAACGGTAGTGTCGTGGGTCACACGTTGAGCTGCTAAATGCAAGGTCAGCCATTCGAAACCATCAATCTGTCCTCAGCAGAAAGATGAGGCTTTCTATGCCCATAAAGATTTTCAATGTTGGCCACCCGCAGGGATGAGTCCCCGATGAGTCCCCAAATGGACTCACTAGCCGTGAGTTTGTGTTGGGTCTTCTTTTTAGTTATTATTTTAAAAGGTAATTTCAGAAGCTAAACTTCTTCCGACTAGAACTTGTGTGCTGTGGAGTCTGTCTTAGGGTGACACCATCTACAGAGTAGAACTGGTCTCTGCGGTGTGGCTTCAAGGCTGACCTTGCAGAAGGAGATCTCCAAGCTCACTTTCAGAGGCACCCCAGGGTGGATTTGAATCTAGAAACATTCCATTTAGCCATTTTCACTCCTTGGGGATTTCCCTCTCACCCTGCAGAGCAGCTTGCCCTTCTTTTGCCTTTCCTGCTGGCTGAGCTCACAAGCGGAACAGTAAGTGCCAAAGAATATTTGTAGCCAGGCGGCTCCATGTGCCAATGAAAGGGAATGCATCTCCCTACTATTTTTTCCCAGCCAATTAAGAAAAAGAAAATAGCTCACTGTATGTAATCTTTTCAGAACAATTTTCTTTCCTCACATTTCACTGTCTTTTCGGGAACTGTTGGTTTGGGAATCCAATCTGGCCAGGGTACAGTCTCCTCTGACTCGGTGATAGCCCAGGGAGCAGCTCCAAAACAAGACAGGCCAATTAGTAGTGCATCTAATTTTTGTAATTTCCAAAACCCTCCATCACAATGAGGCTATTACGGGAAAATTAACCTCTAGCAGTTGAAATCATTTAGTGTGGAGCTTAGCCAGGGGCAGGAACAAAGCTGAGACTTACTCAGACAGAAAGCGCAGAGCTTTTTCTTTCAAATGACTGTGCATAAAGTTAGCCAAAATGTGGATACCTTTAAAAAAATTACTCCATAGCCTTTTACATTTCTCTGGCAGTTGAGGGCAGCCTTAACTGAGGGAGGCAATAAAGTGGATTTTGTTTGGAAAGACTGGTTTTCCCCCAATTCTCTGGGGTCAACACACATGAAGAACAGGAAAAAAGAATAATGAATTAAATAAAAGGAGAGAGAAGAGAGAGAGTGTCTCCCACAAAGTCGGCAGTGATTGGAAGTATAATGAATGAATGAACATTGTAAGTGATTAACTGTCGAGTCAAGGGAATCCCTGGATGGTGAGGATGTTCATGTGAACCCCTGCTAATTAAGAAGCTCAAATTCATGCAGAGGAGTCACAGAGGAATGACCTGGGGATATTCTTCCCAAAGTCACCCACTGAAAACCTTTTGGAGCACGGTTCAGCTCCACAGCCATTTTTTTTTTTTTAATAAGCACCTACTTCAAGATTTACAACAGGCAAGATGTGGTAGCATTTTGTTTTGATAAATAAAATGCAAGCACCAAGGTTTGTATTGCTATTTTTAAAATCACATCTTATGAATTTGTCTTGAAAAATCCACGGCTTCTTGAATTATGTTTTTCTTTCCTTCCCTTGTCTCCCCTTTTCCTTACTTGTTTAACAGAGCCCAGTCAAGTCACAGGATCACCCACCAGCATGTCTAGTGGGAACTTTGCCCAGTCCAGCCTAGATCACGGCAGGGAACAGCTTCTGTTAGACTAGTCCTTGAGAGGGGTATGCAGCAAATATCCATTACTCATGCCAGTGACACGAAATCCCTCTGGGTTAGAATTTGGGCCAACTACCATGCCTGTTCAGATAATCTGAACATCTGGATTCTATTGCTTCAACAAGTGAGCCTGGTTAGAAACTCATTTTACCTTAAGGGAATTCGGTAAAAAGCACCACTTATTTAGTGGTTTGATGAAGTAAAAACCTATCTACTTGGTAATAATGGCACCTACAATGTGTTAGAGTTCTTATTGACCCTGTCAGATCTCCTCTCCAGAATGCAAACTTATTGCCACTTACATAGGTCAGGTCAATGAGGCCCAGGAGTTAATCAATGTGTCTCTGGCAGTGAGCCAGTGATTAACTAGAATACTTGTACAACTGTGAAAGGAAAGATGCCTGGGAGCTTGCACACATCTCTGCCCACCCAAGGCCATGAAGGGGTGAGAAAAGCAGAGGACTCTCAGCGTTTCTTTCTAGCACACTTATCAACAGGCCATTGGAAAGGAACCGTGCATCTGCAAGGTTAATGTGTACATACAACTCTCCTGAGGATCTGGTTCAAATGCGGAATCTGATGAAGAGGGCCTGGGTTAGGGTCAGGAGGATCTGTTTCTAATGGTAAATCATCAAGGGAATCCTAATGCTGCCTCCATGAATTACATTTTGAAAAGCAAGGAACTAGATAATGTGTTGCCAGTGTTGTGGTGGTTCACTGGTAGAATTCTTCCCTCCCATATGACAGTACCAGTTGTTCAATTCCTGGCCCAGCACACCACCATGGGTCTGCAATGCAGGCTTGTGCATATCTTTGATACTGAACAGATTTCCATATGACTTCCAAATTAAGGCATGCTAGAAAAGCGCTGGTTATCGGTTTGCAAAACACATTTCTTGAAAACTCAATAGATCACAGTGGTCCAACTTGTAACTGATGGTACGGAATGAACCATATTTTGTTCCCTGAGATCACCAAGGGTGGGGGGTCAAGTTGATGACAGCTAACAAGTAATAGTAACAGACAGGACCCCTTGGGTGGGGCACCTGGCTAAAGTCTTTCGCTGCTGACTGAAAGGCTAGAGATTCAAATCCACTCAGAGGAGCTTCAGAAGCAAAGTTTGCCAATTGACCTCTGAACCCTTAAGCCTGGGCAAGAGTCTGGGGCATGTTTCTGCTCTGATGCACACAGAATCCTGCAGAGTCCGAAACCACTCAACAGACACTGGTCTTTTTAGGTAGCACCAAACTTACTCAGTATCCAGAACACAAGAAATAGTGTCCAGTCTCTTTGCTTTTATATTTTAATTGCTGTCTATATGTGTAGTATAAATAACCACTAAAGCTCAGTCAAGCGGCAAATAGTTATGGTTATGGGACATGGGAATAAAAAGTGGGCCCTTTCTCCCCTTTTTTGAAAATCCATTTATCATTATTCCTCACATGGGACCAATGATGCAAAATTGTGTAGTTCTACTTTTGGACTCCAATGACTAGAGGTTTAATGTTCAGGGAAAAGGCTTAACCTTTACAAAGCCACTGGGAGTATACTGCTGAGAGGGGCATTAATCAGAAACCTGCAGGAGAGCCATCTTAGATGAGCTTCCTTAAAAAAGAAAAGCTGCTAATTTTATTTGGCCATGGAAGGAACATGAAGGCTTTGGGTTAGTCACTAGGCTGCTAACCACAAGCTAGGTAGTTCAAACTCACCGGTTGCTCCTTGGTAGGACGATGAGGCTATCTGTTCCCTTCAAGATTTACAGTTTTATGAATTCAATAAAAGGTTACTAGGAGTGAGAATTGACTTAATGGCAGGCATTTGGGGTTTTCAAGTTGTGCTGGATGTTTGCACCAAGAATTCTCAAATTATCAAATAATTAAAACAGAAGATCTATTGTGCTATTACCAAGAGATATGATTCTACATTTTATTGTCAAATATGACAAAAGAACAGCTCACCTAGGAGGGTTAAAAACCAGTTTATGAATGAATGACACAATTCTGAATTTCCAGGGGAAACTTTGAGACCCCTTCCTAAAGCTAATAGTTCCTCTCCGAGTTTCTGGTAAAGAAATGTTTCACTACATAGCAGTCCTTACCAGCATACTGCATTAGAGAATTGATTTAAATTTGCCTTGTACTTAGGGGATTGGTATTCTAAAGGATAGAACCAGGAATAGCCAAATCAAGTTATGGGCTATGAATTATAATTTATTTACTATGCCAATTAAAAAACTAAGCCAATCAATTTAAAGAAATGCAGATTGAGCTGAATAAATTAAAAAAGCTTATCATATTTGGCAAATCTTCAACAGAAGACCTTGAAGTATGAAAGAGCAAAGATGTGATGTGAGAACTATGTGCCTACATGTAAAAGTTATGCAATAAGTAAGGGAGACCACACAATTCACATGCATCCGAATTATGGTGCCAGTGAAAAATATTTACTATATCATGAGCTTCCAAAGAACAAGCCAGTCTGTATTGGTAGAAATACAGTCACAATGGTGCCCAGAAGCAATGGTAGTGACTGTCCCTGTGAGTTTCTAAGACTGCTAACTGTCCTTCTTCCTCCTGCAGGCCCCCCAAACACATAAATATAAGAACAGTAAAATAGCTGTAGCAGCGGTACAGTGTCCTGTTGTGCATAAGGCCAGTTGGGTCAAATGGACTCAATGGGACCTAACAGAAATGATGTATGCATGTATGTGTGTGTGTTACAAGTTACAGCGCACAACAAATAAATGTAGGTACATATTTACTTTATATTTTCAAAATGTCAAAGTCCATTGAAATATTGGATTCTACAAGTAATATCTTATAGCTATTATAGCAAAACAAAATGTAAATATTTGATATGAAAAGAAGGATTTCTGAAAAGCACATAATTTTATATATATATATATATAATATAATATATATTTTGGTTTTTGGGGTATCACTGCCCTCTGGTGGTGGGAGTAGGAGGCCCAGCCTTGCTGCTGGATTTGAACCTTCAACCCGGTGGGCTGCAGTCTCGCACACAACCACTACGCCACCGGGGCTCAGCAAAGCACATAATTTTAAATAAAGCAAAAATAAAGACCTCAAAAATCCCTAAAATCATAATCACATATTTAATGTCAACCATGAAACTTTAAATAGCATAATTGAATCTACCAATAGTTAAATCACTGTTGTGAGAAGAGAACTTTGAAATATTTCAAAATTTATTGTAAAATCAAAGAGATAGACATGAAATCCTGGCTATTTTCTTGGAAGAGAAAGATTAATGATCTACCATATTGATAATTGGTGTTTCTGAAGATGAGAATAAATAAAACAGAAACAATAGTTTAAAATATGATAGAACACTTTCCTACACTGAATAAAGTTGTAAGTCTGCAGATAAAAAAAAATCCATAGGCCATGAGGGAATATAAATAAAAGCTAACTTCATATTTAATCTGATAAAATTTTCCGTTTTCAAAGATAAGAAAGATGATGCTAAGTTCTGCACTAGTTAACTTTATTGATAAACTACCTTGAAATTTAAAACAAGGTCCATTTTAATATTCCAGGGCTTCATAAGTTGAGAGTTTGCAACAGGCTCAGTGAAGATGCTATGAAAGACTAAATGCTTTGGACAATACAGGCTATTGCAACTGAGAGAATGTCCTTTATCAGGTATGATCACAAAGAAAAGGAAGATGCCCTGCAGTTTTATCAAACCAAACTAACCCCACCAAGTTAATGCAGATGCACGTTGGCCTCGTCAAGCTGGGTAGAACTGCTCCTGTGAATGTGCAAGACTGTAGCTCTTTATGAGCGGAGAAAGCCCCCTGTTTTCCCACAGAGTGGCTGCCGGGTTTGAACAGATGACTTTGCTGTTGCAGCCCAACATGTTGCCGCTATACCAAAGAAAGAACCAAATGAGAAAGTCACCCCGAAGGATAAGGAAGTCATAAAGACTTCTTGTTTTAGCATATGCCCGGACAGAGCCACTATTTGCAATTAGCTATTTCGTGGGCCCCAAAGAATGATTTGACGGCTCCCTGCTGCTTTCAGGAATACCGGTAATATATTTTAGATAACGTTTATTATTTTTAGTGGTTTGTTTCTGCTCTAAAATTTTTGATATAGTACCTAGGAGTATTTCATGGTGCTGAAAATGACTTTGTGTTTGGAAGCTGAATCCTCAACCTTCCTAATGTCATGACCCTTTAATACAGTTACTCATGTTGTGGTGACCCCCACTCATAAAATTACTTTCATTGCTACTTCCTAACTCTAATTTTGCTACTGTTATGAATCACAATGTAAATATCTGATTTGCAGGAACTATTTTCATTGTTACAAAGTGAACATAATTAAAGCATGGTGATTAATCACAAAACAGGATGTAATTATATATTGTAAAATATTTACTTCTAATGACAAATAAATGAAATTTTAGCTTGAAGCATTTTATGGCATGGCTAACAGTCTTCATGCTCGTACCCATATGTGGGCATGGGTGAATCAGCCTGGAGACCGATAGAGGAGTGGTGTCTCAATCCCTAAGACCATCAGCCTGGAGACCGATAGAGGAGTGGTGTCTCAATCCCTAAGACCATCAGCCTGGAGACCGATAGAGGAGTGGTGTCTCAATCCCTAAGACCATCAGCCTGGAGACCGATAGAGGAGTGGTGTCTCAATC
>PVJH01047043.1:0-11515 GCA_004026705.1 Nesogale talazaci
CCAGCCATTGCAACTGCAGCGGCACAGCTCCTCTCTGGCCCTCCAGGCGTCCTATCAGCTCCATGGCAACTGGCATGGGTTGAGATAGACACGGCATGTCCTTTGCCTTAGGGGCCTGGTGCTGCGGCTGCCTCCAGGGCCCTTGGTCCATGGCATAGTGCAGTGGTGCTCAACCGGCGGGTCTCAACCCCTTTGGGGGTCAAATGACCCTTTCATAGGGGTCACCCGATTCATCACAGTAGCAAAATGACAGCAAGGTTGAGAACCGCTGGCATGATGGGCATGCATTAGCCTGCCCCAAGGGATAAGGATGAGGCTGCCTGCTCCCGTGAAGGTTTACAGCCTGGGGGACCCAGAGCGGCAGTGTTTCTTTGTCCTTTGTGAGCCAGACTGGACTTGACCACGGTGAGTGGAGTCCTGTGCACCTCCTGCTGGGCACATGCTGTCACTGCACTTCCTGCCTTGCTTTGAGGGCCATCATGTGACTTGCTTTGAGCAACGCATTGGCTGCACTCTAGGAAGGGGCCAGGAAGGACTGGGGCTGTTGGTGCAAACTCTTCGCCCGCCCCAGTAAGACAAGCAACGCTGCCCCGGACGTCTCTCCGACAAGGGGCGGCGGAGGTCGCTGGGAATTCTGCCCAGGAGGACACGCCTGCAAAATGGCATTTGCTTGTTTTAAGAGTAGAAAGGCCCTTTCTGCTCAAGAACCACCCCCCCTTCTGACATGAATGCCCCCTCTGAAACGACACAGAACAGGTCGGATTCATCCATCACTTCCAATCTAGCAGCCGCCTGCAGGGTCCAATTATTGCCACCCCTTTTCCGCGTGACATAATGTCACTGAATCCATGACTCTGGGGACAGTGAGCTCTGCCGCGGGTAACCAGAGCCTGCAGGAATGCACAGGGAGCCCCTCGCTGAGAAGGGGTACCCGCAGAGAGCACGTCCTCCTGATATTTGCCGGGAACAGAAACACATACTCTTGGTGGCCTTAGGGTCTGAAGTGACAAGAAAAGGAGAGGTCTCGCACGTGGGAAGGTTCCTGCCGGCCTCTGAACCCCCAGATGCCACTCTGCCTGATGCTCCCGGAGAGCCCGGGATGGGGTTAGCAAAAGTCATCCACCGCCGGCACCACTGATGGCCTTCAGCCTTTGCAGCCTCTGTCCACCAGTGTCTGCACGCCCCTGTACACTCAGCTCCAAGCCCTTTCCCTTCTCATTTTCTCCCCAGGAGCCCAGCCTTGTGCACGAGGCAGGACGCTTGACAGTGGGTCTGATTGATCAGGTCCAGGCTCTCATTTTGCTCAAAAAAGGTTCCCTGGCTCCAGAAACAATCAATGGATCAGAACCATTGCGAGCGGGTGTTTTCATCCCCTTTCAGACCCTGGAACATTTTACAGACAGACTGCCAAGTCGTTTGAAAGCTGTGCACATTCAAATTGCTTTTATAGCTGAGCCCAGGCGGGAACATAACCATTTCAAGCCTTTGTGCGGCTCCAATTCGTCATAAGCTGCTAATGGAGACGTGGGGCGATTGGAAGGCTTCCATTGAGGACGGCAGAAATAGAACGCCTGCTGGAAGATGGGGAGAGATCATTCTCCTTCACCATGACTCCTGCATCTAGCGAAGCTGGACAGAGCGTCTAGGAGAGCTGGGGATGGACCCGACAGACTCAGCTCGACCACTGTGGCTTTGGTCTATGATGGGGCCCCTTTGTTTCTTACTGAAAAGACAATCCTTCCAGAAGGGCATGCTGGTGCATGACAGGGAGGGTGTGGGCAGGGCAGAGGGTAAGAAAAACAGCCCCTGGGCAAGTCCTCTTCACCAGATCCTGCCTAGAGGGATGCAGGAATGGGGAGGGAGCAAGCCCAAATCTAGCCTCCATCAGAAGTTCAAGTTCAGAAAGCCCTGAGCAAGGCGTAGGTTTATGTGGCTTCTCCAGTGTTGGGCAGTGGGTGGTCTTGTGGCCAATTCCAGCACCTGGCCAAGCAGAAGTGCTCCACAGACGACTCCTCACTCTGTGACCGACAGGTGCAAGATCCCAGGCCAGTCTTCTGAGACCCCTCGGAGTGCCCTCCATCTGTCCACTCTTTGGCTAGTAGGCATGCATCACTCCCTGTCGAGTGTCCATTCTCTAATTTGAGTTGCTGGTCCCCATGCCCCCATTCTTCTGATCATCAAACCCTACATTGCCTCTGGAAAGCACCCAGGGTCACACTGTTCCTTCACGGGCTTCGGGATGAGCTCCGTGTCTGAGGCTCTGGGTAGAGCGTGGCTGGTTCCGGGACGTGGGTCAGGATGAGCACATGACCCAGGTGAGTCCAAGCAGCCCAGACATCAACCTCCAGGAGGAGCAGGACAGTTATTGGTTTCCCAAAGCCCTTTGCAGGGAAGGCAAGGCCCTGGCACATGCCGTCTCTTAGGCAATGGAATCTGAAGAGAAGGCACTTATGCAGATGGGAGAGATGGAAGTTGGTTCTGGAGAAGATCTACCCCAGACTTTTGAACTTATGGTGGAGAAGAACTGTGCTTTACAAGCACTCTCCTCTCCTACCTCCCTCGGATGCTGTTCATGAAGCCCGCGGTTCTCAACTTGTGGGGACCCCTTTTGGGGGGAGTGTCAAACGACTCTTTCACAGTGGTTGTGTGATTCATAACTGTAACTAAATGACAGTGATGAAGTAGCCATGAAAATAATTTTATGCTCGGGGTCACCACCACATGAGGACCTATATGAAAGGTAGGTGAGAGCCACTGACTCAGAGAGTTGGCCACCATTTTGCGACAACACAGAAAAGGCAAACAGATGACAAAGAAGTCTACCCAGAACAAGCTTTAATTTTCCTGTTGGAGGAAAATAGGCCTCGTGACATTTATTTTCAAACCGCGATTTTCTTCTTGTAGTCACATCGTTGTAAGTGGAGCTAAAATAAGGTGGAAGAGGAAATGTTGAGTGGATCAACACTCAAGATACAACCCGATTCGTGGCTTGACCTGTTTTCATCTGCTGCCAGTTGGATGCTGGTAGAGACGGACAGGGAAGGATCAGTGTGGCGGTCATGTGCTTATGTTAATTTCATGATTGAGATGTAGGGGTCGAGTTTAGCCTGTTAATCTGAAGACAGCCATTGAGTAGCCAATGAGGCCTCTGTGTGGGCCTGGCTTTTTCCTGAGACTTCTGGGAAATCTCGCGATATTTCCCTCGTGGAGATGAGAAACTATCTTCCCAGTTGTTGGGAGTTAGTCTTAGAGACGATGAACTATGGAGAAGACAAGATGGCAGCGTCCGAGGAGTTGGATGAGCCACCAGAGGAGAAGTCACATGGCCTTACTCTGATGGGATCAGACCTCTGAAGCTAGAACCTGCCAGCGCTGAGTTGCTTCTATCACCACTGGATGCTGTTGATGGACCCTGAGCCCTGGAAGCGAGGTGCCCTGGGGAGACCCCTGCCAGCGCCGGGACTCTGCACCCACTGGCCTATGACTTCGTGAGTCATAAGGAGACTTTATAGACTGATATCGGGCATATGGGTCAATATCGGACTTACAACTTTGCACTGGTCTGGGCTGGGATGCTTTCTCAATATCGCATTCCTCTTGTATATAAACCTTTCCCTTATATCCATATGCGTGTCTATGAATTTGTTCTTCTAGTTTACCCAGACTAACACAATCAGGAATGGCTCAGAGGCTTTGGAAGGGAAGGATGGAGCTACCCTTTCTGAGGCAGGACTTCCTGAGAGAGTCTGAGCGGTCCCTCACACCTGTTGGTCTTTTCCTAATACAACCCCTCTGTCCTGTATTTGACCCATCCCAATCCAGGCCTCTTTCCAAATTCTGGAGTCTCAAGGACATGAGCTGTGCCCTCTGCAATGATGTACCTGGTGTCACAGCCGGGGTCTAGAAAACAGAACCATCAGTCAAGTTATGGAAGACAGGAAGGGTGGGCACAGGGCCGGGGTGGAGGGGGGTGGGGAGCTGCGTAGACATATGGAGCATGCAACCAACCACAACATCCTCAGGAAATTCAGAAAAGAAAATCTAGCTGGAGTCAGATTTTTTTGAAATGTGTTTTATGGTTGTAATGTGTGGGATGAATGTTTAGCAACTCGGCTTTATCCATGAAGAGTGAGCTCGCTCTAAAGCCCTCGATCCAGCAAGGAGAGCTATTCTGGTTTGAATTGCATCCCTTGTAAGAGGTGTCTAATTGGCTGGGCGCCACCCAGTATTATGTAACTACCCCCCCCCCACCATGATCTGTCGGATTTATACTGAGCATAGTAAATCCTAACCTCTATGAGGTTGATGAGACCAGGAGAGAGGCAGTGGTGTTAATCAGGCACGTTGCGGCTTACCGGGCTTGGCTGCATCTTGAGCCGAGCTCTTTGGACTTATGAAAAAGATCGAACAAGAGAATGGAGATGGGGCTGAGCCCCGGTGGCGTAGGGGTTATGCGTGGAACTGCGGCCCACTGGGCTGGCGGTTCAAATCCAGCAGCAGCTCTCCAGGAGCAAGGCTGGGCCTCCTAATAGAGAGAATGGAGATGATGGGGACCCCATTACCATCAAGACAGAAGAACCAAGAGAGAAGTGCGTCCTTTGGATCAGAGGTCCCTGTGCTGAGAAGCTCCTAAACCCCAGAGAAGATCAGGACCCACTGAGGTCTCCAAAGAACACGGGGCCCATCGATGTTGAAAGGAGACCAGCATATGCCCCAGAGCCAACAGAGAGAGACAGTCTCCCTCTGGAGCTGGTGCTCTGAAGGCAGGCATGTAGCCTGAATGGCACCATGGCCTACCCATGGGGCTGTTATGAGGCGTTCCTCTCCCACGAAGCACTTTCCGTTCTAGTCTGTACAAGGGGGTCACTAGGCGTTAGAATGGACTTGACAGGCCCTGAGTTTGGCTTGGCTTCCTACCCTGTATCGTGTCGGAAAATAAACGTCTGTTTGTGAAAGCCGCCGGCTTGTGGGCTTGCGGTGATCGCTGCACTAGATGATCACTGAGACCGCAGCCTGGGGCCTCGCATGTGCTTGTGGACACAGAGGTGCACACACGTACAGAAACGCTCACTGCCGCTGTGTCTGCTGAGGGACAGCAAAGAGCAGCAGAGGGGGAAAGGCTATTGCAGCCGGCTGTGCTACAGTGACTGAAAGATAAGGTCAAAGCCACAGCCATTCAGACGAATCTCAAAAACATACCGCTGAGAAATGCAATTAGGAAGATCACGCGGTATCCGGTGTTCTGCTGTGCAAAGGCTACGCCCAAAATACGTATTGCTTTGGCTTAATGATCTTTTTTTTTAATGGAAGTGACATGGGATGATAGGATTATAACGCTCATAATGAAAGCCTGCCGTTCCCCGCCCCGTCCCTCCCCACCACCTTTCTCTCTTTGTCCAGAGCAATCGCTCTCAACAATTTTAGCATTTCTATAAGCACTACCTCTATATTTCCAAATAATATGCTTATGCTGTGTATTCATTTCCCTCGCTTGCACATTATCTGTGGCCTTCCTGCTGTGAAGCAAAAAGAGAGAGAGACGGAGTGCTTAGACCCACCGTGCCTCTGAAGCACTCCTCCCACCCCTCTTTTGGGCCGTGTGAGTGAGCACATGACATTTTGGGGCCATCGGAAAACGCAGTGTTCACACCACCAGGGCTGAATAAAAAGCACTCCCCTGTGAGCCATGAGCTCTAAAATTTCATTATTTTCCATTCATGCCTGCTTTGTTTTTGTTTTTTTTTTTCTCTAGAATGAATAAGTACCTCGATCTTTTACCACTTTCTGAGTTTTGCAGGGCCGCAGTGACCTAGTGGTTAGGTATGGGGCTGCTGATCAAAAAGCCAGAAGTTGGAAACCAGGAGCCACCCCTCAAGAAAAAAGCGAGACTTTCTAGACCCACAGAAAGTTACAGTCTCAGAAACCTACAATGCACTTCCATCCTTTCCAACAGGGTCATTCTGAGCCACATGGACAGGATAACAGTGAGGTGGGTTTTGTTTTGTTTTGTTTACTTTTCTAAGGAGTTAATTGCTATTTTTGGAGTTGGTTTTGTGAGTTGGGCTGCTAACCACAAGATGAGCAGTTTGAATCCATCAACAGCCCCTCAGGAGAAGGAGGAGACTTCCTGCTCCCTGAAAGTTCTACAGCCTCAGAAACCCACCAGAGGCAGGTGTCCTGTGACCTACAGAGTCTCAATGAGTCCCGACTGACTGCTGGCAATAAGTCCGATTTCTTGACTGCTGCTTCCGGGAGCATTGATTGGGGGGTCCAAGTAAAACGAAATCTCGATCTATAACTTGGTTATAACAGCTAGCCTTTTTATTTATGTATTTACTTGAGCTATATAAATAAATGAATAAAATTCTAAGTTGGAAGTCAGTTTCTCAAAAGAGGCGTGTAGGCCTTGCTCCATCCTGCATGGCCTGCGCTCATGTCCTGGACGTCAGAGCCAGCTCTCTGCATGGCATGCCTATAGGAGATTCCCGTCCTTTTTGGGTTTTGTGACTTCGTGATGAAGTTAACAGGCCCTGTCATGGTTTGGGTTTCTTCAGATTGAGTGTCTTCCTAAAGTTGGCTGGCATTAAACTGTTCTCACATGAATTGTTCTAAGTACTAGAAAGGGCATCTGTAAGGGAGCTTCAAAAAGTATCTGGAAAATCCCCATTACCTCTCATTCCATTTTTCCATGAGTTCGTAGAAGTCCCTTCATCTGTGCTGTGGCATTAGAAATTCATAACACACCACACACCCGGGACATGCTCTCGGGAGAGACGGACCCCTGGAAAGGGACCTGGCGCTGGGTAATGTGGGCGAGCAGTGACCCAGTCCCGCTCCTCGAGGAGATGGGCCGAAAAGGGTGCCTCCAGCAGCAGGGGTGTGAGGATGGGGCAGGCCTGGGCAGGTTTCCGGCTGTCGAACTTGGGACTCGGGATGAGTTAGGAAGGACTCGATGGCATCTAACAGCATCAATACGTCATTCATCTTATGTTGTTTTTTTGTTCTTGTTTCCAATGATTTTATTGGGGGCTCTGACAGCTCTCATAACGTTCAATAATACATCATTTGTATTTGTACACGTTGCCGTCTTCATTTTCAAATATTTTCTGCTAGAGCCCTTGGTATAAACTACTCTTTCTGCTCCCCCCCTTTTTTAAAGAATCATTTTATTGGGGGCTCATACAACTCCCATCACGATCCATACATACATCAATTGTATGCAGGCCACATTTGCACACCCGTTGCCATCATCACCCTCAAAACACCCTCCCTCCACTCAGGCTCCCAGTACCAGCTCCCTATATTTGCCTTCCCTCCCCCACCCCTCCCTCATGAACCCTTAATAATTTACAAATTCTTATTACTTTTTCATATTGTATACTGCCCAATGTGTCCCTTCATCCAATTTCCTGTTGTCCGTGCCCCAAAGAGGAGGTGATATGTAGATCCCTGAAATTGTTTCCCCCTTTCTATTCCACCATCCCTCCACCCTCCCAGTATCACCACTCCCACCTTAGACCTGAGAGATCATCTATCCTAAATTCCCCATGTTTCTGCCTCCTTACATCCCCTGGTCTAGCAGGATTTGTCTGGTAGAATTGGGATCATGATAGTGGGGGCGGGGGGGGGGCAGGAGGAAGCATTTGAGAACTAGAGGAAAGTTGCATATTTCATTGTTACCACACTGTGCCTTAACTGGCTCACCTCTTCCCTGAAACCCCTCTGTAAGAGGATGTTGCCTATGGATGGGCTTTGGGTCCCCAATCTCTCCTCCCCCTCATTTATAATGATTGGATTTTAGTTCTTTGATTCCTGGCACTGATTCCCTTCAATATCTCGTGGTCACACAAGTTGGTGTGCTTCTTCCATGTGGGCTTTGTTGTTTCTGAACTGGATGGTCACTTGTTTAGTCAAGTCTCAAGACCCCAGACACTATATCTTTTGATAGCCGGACACCATCAGCTTTTTTCACCACATTTGCTTATGCACACCTTTGTAGTCAGCGATCATGTCAGAAAAGTAAGCATGCGACGTTACACTTTTTAATTCTTGACACCTGATAACTGTTCCCTTTGACACCTCGTGGTCCCACAAACTGGTGTGCTTCATCAACGTGGGCTTTGTTGCTTCTGAGCTGGATGGCTGCTTGTTTACTTTCAAGTCATTGCTGTCACAGAGGAGAACGGTCCACACCCTTAAGTTTGTGTAGAGTTAGGCACAGAGGTTGATGCCTGTCATCAAATCAGGCCCCGCTCATAGGGTCCAAATTCTTTGGTGCAAGATTCCCTGCCCAGTGCTGCTGCATACCCACGGTCGGCTGAGGAGTGGATCGGGTCAGATGCACTAGGCTTTCCTTGATGGGTCTTTGGACATAGATCACCGGGTCTTTTTTTTCCTCTTCATTTAATCATTTTATTGGGGGCTCGTAGAACTCTTATCACCATCCATCCATCCATCCATCCATCCATCCATCCATCCATCCATCCTTGTATCAAGCACATTTGTACATTTGTTGCCATCATCATTCTCAAAACATTTGCTTCTTCCTTGAGCCCTCTGTATCAACTCCTCATTTCCCCCCTCCCTCCCCACTCCCCACGCCCACGAACCCTTGATCATTTATAAATTGTTATTATTTTGCCATGTCTTGCCCTGTCTGACACCTCCCCTCACCCACTTTTCCTTTATGTAGGATGTCTGCAGCACCATGGAAACCCTCTCAGCATCATCGCAACTGACGAGTTCCTGCCCACAGGCAGGTGACGGGCCTCCCAGACCTTGGTTTGTTCCTGCCTAGCACTGAGTCCACCGAGTGGCTCCAAGCCCTGGGGAGCCTTCCTCGTTTCCACTGACCCCAGACTCCACAAACCTCATGTCCTTTTCCAGGGACTGGTCTTCCCTGACGATGTGTTGATGGCACCCTGACCATACTCACCTCCACCAACACTCCACTCCATCAGACATGGAACCCAGGGCCACAGTGCTGGGAGCTCATTCCCATCTGGTCCCCAGAAGACACTCAGATCCTGGAGTTTGTAGCCTGGGCAGCCAGGGGGCAGGACTGGCCTTTACCCACCCCTTGCCATGGTGCTGAGTGACCCCTCTCAGGGCAGCATCTTTGTGGATTCTGGCACAGAGGCAGCAATTCAGGAGCTGTCTCAGAGAGAGCTACCCAGCTCCTCCAGGATTGGCACCAACCAGGCCTTTGGATAAGATCCTGTTTTCCCTTCTACATCGCTGCAGGGAAGGAGCCCTCTGGGAGAGCAGGAGCCAGTACAAGCCAGCTGCAGCTGCCTCTGAAACCACAGCCCCTCCCTGGCCAACTCTGCGCCCTCTGTGTTCTGCCTCCAGCAGGACCTTGGCCAGGGGCGCAGACGAGGGTCGGGGAGCAGTCAGGCCTCCTGGATGAGATGAGCCATGTGGATCTGCAGGCAGGACCAGCCTCCCCCACCCTGCTGGGCTCTAGCCCTGTTTTCATTTTCCTTTGACTCAACTCCATAAATAAATAAATATGCGAGTATGTGGCTGTGTCCCTGCCCTGCTTTGGGTCCCTAACCACAGCTGGCCTGCTCCTGAATTTCTAAGACCAAAGTCATTAAGATGGAGAAGAACTTCTGGCTCTCTGGCTTGGAGGCGCGTTTCTCCCCGGGAGACATCAAGGCGCGGCGTTCACTCCTGTCTGTGCACCATGCCCTTGTTAGACCCTCAGCTCGGCAAAACCCAGACTGCACGGGATCAGCGCAGGCCTGCTCCTCGTTCACGGACTCAATGCAGAGCGACCCTGCGAGTTCACCCTTTATGGGTGTACAGTTTCTCCCGAGGAGCAACTGGGGGTTTCGAACGGCCAACCTTACAGGCCACAGGCCAACGAGTGACCACGATGTCACTAGGGCTCCTCACCCTCTACCCCATCTAGCCCCTCTCATGCCACACAATCAACCACTGCTCAGCCAGGCTGACTTGAAATGGAGATTTGCAAATCCCACCTTGAAACAGCTGGAGAAGAGGGATTGGTGGCCCAGTGGCTGCTGACAGAAAGGTTCCACATGCAAGCTCGACCTCCCTGGAGTAGATGCCATTTCATAGCCACCCTACAGGACAGGGTGGGGCTGCTCCGTGGGTTTCTAAGACGCTAACTCCTTACAGGGGGGTGGGGGGGGGAGCAGAAAGCCCCTTCTTTTTCTGCAGAGTGGCTGGTGGTTTCAAACTGTTGACCTTGAAGTTCACAGCCCAACAGGCAATCACTATGGAACCAGGGCTCCCCTCTGAGAGGTGAGAGGTTGGAATCCACCAGCCGCTCCACAGGAGAACAGTGCGGCAGTCGGCTTGTGCAAAGGGTTAGCAGGGGTCCTCAAACTTTTTAAACGGGGGGCCAGTTCACTGTCCCTCAGACTGTAGGAGGGCTGGACTATAGTTTTAAAAAAACAAAACTATGAACAAAAACACTGCGGGGCCCAGGATGAGTCAGCCGCTAAGCAGGACATCGGTGGTGGCAAAAACCTCCAGCGGGCCAGATAAATGTCCTCAGCGGGCCACATGTGGCCCTCGGGCCATAGTTTGAGGACCCCTGGTTTAGAGTTTCTGAAACCCTAAACAGCAGTTAGTTCAACCCCACCCTAAAAAAGTTGCTGTAAGTTGGGATGGATAAGATGACAATGGGGTCTAAAAAGCAAACACAGAGACCATTTGAAGTTGGGCCCAGAGAATTAAAGCCATCTTGTGACTCTCTAGAGCAATTCAGAAGCACACTACCTTGGGATGACTTTGCAGAAGGTAAAAATGGGTTCTGTGTCTGTCTGCCGATGAAACTAAGACCGACTCTTCCTTCTCACAAGGGTGTCTGCTCATATATAACACGATCATGCCTGTCTGGACTCTAGTTTTAATACTTTTCATTGTGTTGTCTTGTTCTCTCCTTTCTTGCCTTGTTTTGCATTCCTCGAGGACTGCTTGGGAGTCTGTTATAAGATGGTTCATTTTAATCCCTTCAGTATTCTTCTCGTGTATTACATAGCACATTACATAGGCTAATGTGTTACATAGACATCCTGTATTAAATGGAGTATTACAGAGACTACAGATTACAACACATTATCAGTGAAAGTCTTTGATCAGAAGGCTACCACTTTCTGGACAGGGAAGGGAGCACAGAGCCCGTTAACCACTGAACATCCGACCAGCAGTATTTCCTGTCTTGCCCCATCTATAAGAGGGCTGGTGTGCTTCAGCCCATAGTTTCAGCCTTCCAAGCCAGGAGATCACATCCTGGGCGAGATTTTTGTGGTGATCCACGGGCTGAGTTTGGAAACTACAGCCCCAAACCTTTCTTCCTAGTTTTTCCTTAGGCGTGAAGTCTCATGAAAACCTGTCCACAGGGTGGTCCTGGTGGTCTTGGCCATGCCAGTAGCATCCCACACCACAGCAACATGTGAGCCCCCGCAGGACAACAGACTAACCGGCAGGCGATAGAACGCACCCTGGTCACCTGGGAAGCTGGGCGTGGAAGGATGGGCCC
>PVJH01047044.1:0-11546 GCA_004026705.1 Nesogale talazaci
AAACAAAACAAAACAAAACAAAAAAATGTTTGGGGAGGTAGAGGTAATCACCCGGGCTTCCTTCTTGTCCTCTGCAGGGGGTGGGGGTGTAAAAGAGCATACTGGTGATGAAAACACTGGAAATAGAACAAAATTTAAGATGCAGTTTGCTCAAAATCCAAACTGGAGTTTTAGGTAACAGCAGGCACCAGCTCCCTCCCATGCAGTACACACTCCTTTAGCTGAAATGGCAGGGACCAAAGAAGAGTGCTGTAAACCGGTCACTGAGGCAGGCAACCAGGCATGACGCAGTTCTTCTCACCCCACCCCACCCCACTTTTTAGCTAAACGGTGCAGCAGGGGCGGGGGGTGCAAGTACAAGTTAAACTCCAGATAAACATAAGGGGGGGCGGTGTGTGCATGTGTGTGAAATATACATAGAGAATTGTTTCCCCGGATCATGGCACACCTGCTCTTTGTCACACAGTTGGATGTGCTTGACTTCCACTGGATTCTCAGAGCAATTTGGAAGCTGTCTTGGGCTTGTAGAATAAGCTGTTTCTTGAATCTGCTGAAACAGTGAAAGGTAATCCCAGATCCTGGTTCCTGGCAGGATGGAGAGAAGCCTCCTCCCACTCAGAGTCCCAAAGATGGGCGCTGGGACTAGTCAAAGACCACCTGACATCCTTTTCAGCCTTTCATTTAGGTGTTGGTTTATTTATTTGTTTTTTGATAATTAATACTTTTTGGCCGGGAATTTTATTTTCAGGGCCCCAGGGGAAAACAAGAATTGCCAAATGGGGCAGTTATCTGGGATTCAAAGGGTCAATTTTCAAGTTCCTTCGGACTTCAGCCTGAGTCCTGGTCCCTCCCAGGGCTTCTCTATGTCTGTGCCTCCTCGGGGCCCCAGGTTGGCAGTGTCCCTGAATTCCTCCCTTGGTGTCATTCACAAGGGCCCTGGGACCCAAGCCCAGAGCCAGTGCTCTGCTCCCTTCACCAGGTCCCAGGAGTCTAGGGCTTCCTCTAAAGAAGGAAAGAGCCTTTCTCTCCCTCCCCACCTCCCTCCCCACGCGCTTCTGTGGGCGCAGAAACCAAACAACGGCTGTCTTTCCATGCCACACCCCCATTTTTCCCCAGACAAGGGGATTCCTTGTGTGCCAGCCTGCAGTGGGCAGCCTTGTGCCCAAATGGTGGAAGGCTCAGAGCGGTGGGGGATGGCGGATACCACCAGATCCGAGAACAATTCCCTCTCATCTGAAATTCTGACACACTCCCCCAGAACTGAGACCTCCAGCCTCCTGCCCTCTCAGCTGCCAGTAGCAGAGGGGGCAGGGTGAGGGTGGGGAATCATCCGCAAATAAAAGGGCAGAAGTCTGAAGAGAAAGCTGAGAAGGCCTCATGTCCTGGCAAACAGGTCTGGAGGCAGAAGACAAGGTCGGACAATCCAGGGCCTGGGGAAGACAGGGATCGGTGGCCGGGCCAGGCCACAGGATTTGATGGAGTAGAGAAGTAGATAGCCCACCACCACCCACCCTGGCTCCCTCCCTAAGAGCACAGGATCGGCTAGCCAGCACAGAAGACAAGGATGCGGCCACAGAGCCAAGAAGATCAGATGAGAACACTCTGTCTGAGAAGCTACCTTTCGGAAAACAAGAACAAACAGCTGACAGAAAGTGAGAAAGCTTCCTGCCAGAAGGGGTCCCAAGTTCCCGGTCACCAAAAGGAATGGTCTGATGTCACACAGCAAACAGCAGCAGGGGTTCCAGATACTCGTCTGTCACAACCAAGGACTGTTCCAGAGGAAGTGGTAATCCCCCTTGGCAGGAAATGACATCACTCCACAGACAAGAAGGGTGGTTGACCCTCTTCAGAAGGTTCCTGGGAGAGCTAGTCTTTGGAGGGTGAGCCCTGAGGGTCTGTCTGTCTTCAGTCTCCGCCCCTCCCCTAACCCCCTCATCGGGGAATGGAACCAATGGGCTAGACCCAGGGTCAGGTAACCACACCTGTCTCTTGTGACCGTGACGCCTAGCAATCCTAAATTCCTCACATCCTTACCAGAGTGGCAGCGGTGCAGGTGGGGCTACAAGCACACCAGCCACTGAAGGGCCAGCCTTTCGGGTCACGGTCTCTAAGGAAATAGTGGTGAGGACTCAATAACTGGGCCTCCTCAGGGACCAAGAAGATGGTGAGGCCAGGTTTCCATGGAAACCACCGAGCAAGGCGACCTCTTACTAGCCCCAGACGCAGACAGAGTTTGAAGGGGGAAGAGAGCTCCGAGATAAGAGAAACCACAGGAGATGTTTACAGGAAGGTCACATCATCCTGGCACTGGCCCCAGTACCAGTGGGTCCCCAGGCCCAGCTTGACACTCCCATCCTCTGGCAGCTCCGGCAACCCCTCCCCTGGGGACTTCCGCCCGGCCTTCAAGCGTCCCAGCCTGGGAGCTGTCAGGTCCCCCTCAGTCCGTGCCCCCTCCCCACCGGGTACAACTCTCGCCCAGTTCATCTCTGGCGGGGGAGCACCCACGGGGCCCTGTTCATCCGGCTCGTTGGGGGCCACCGTGTCCAGGAAGCTGCCAATGGAGACACTGTCCAGGCAGTCAGTGGAGCCAATGTCGGGCAGGCTGTCCCAGCTGCCCCGTCTGGAACGTCCTGGACTCCCGCCAGTCAGGCTATATTGGCTGCTGGTGAGGCTGCTACAGTGGCTGGTCAACGTCCCCCGCTCCTCTAACAGCCAGCGCACCGCCTCCATACCCTCATTCAGGGTCACCAGCTGCTGCAGGATCTGCACATCGATGGCACGCAGGTAAGCCTGGGGGAGGGGAAGAGAAGGTTAGCAGTATTTCCGGAGGCCCTCGCCTTATGGCCTCCCCAGCTGAACTTCACTTTGCAGAAGCCTGGGACTAGAACAGTCTGGAAGTGTGGGTGTTAGGGTACTGATATTGAACCAGGGGGGGGGGGTCCCAGGTTGACCAGGAAGACTGTTAGCCAAGGCCTACCTGGATAAGGGACCAGGTGTTAATTGGGAAGTCGACGGGGCTGAACAGAGGCAGGCGCTGGGGAACCGAGAGAGCCAGCCTGGGTCCCTAGCCTCTTCTGGGTGTTGGTAGCAGGTGCCCAGGGAAAGGAGAGCCGGCCAGACCACAGTTGACAGAAAATGCCGTCTTGACTGGGAATAAGTTTAATTTACTGGGCAATCTCTAGGGTCCTGTACACCTAAGGTACCATCCTCAAGCACAAGTCTGAGCCTGTCCTTTCCCTGTTCGAGAGTCTTTATGGGTTTTCTTCTGCTCTTAGAGCATGAAATCTGAACACTTTACAGCTGGCATTTAAAAGTGTATCATACTACAGCGCTGACACATCTCTTTAGCTTCTCCTTGAACACATTTCCCTCTAAACCCAAGGTTCTGCCATAGGTCATTTAAAAATGGTTTTAATTGTAAGCAAAGTAATGAATACCCCTAAATTGAAGAGACAAACTGTTCTATAAGGTCTATTATAAAAAAAGAAGAGTTGATCCTAGTCTTAAATACCACTTCACAGAGACAATGGTTTAATATGTGGGGTCTTCTTTTGACATTTACCTCCTAATCTCTAGATTCCATATATACTCACATAGAAGCTGAGTTTTCCAACACATTTTTAGTGCAGTTTTGGTGGTAAAATGAGGTTTCTTGGCGGATTTTCGGGTCAGCTTATACTTGAGTATATATGGTAACATGTTTACATCACTACTTCTTGATTTTTCCATTTTGGAAATTTTCTTTCCACACCCCCTCTTTTCCCAATAGTCAATTGGCATATAATTCACATATCATACAACGGGATGGTTCACTTGCATCAAAAAGACTTGTAAATCATCACCACAGTCAGTTTTAGAACATTTTTCTTCATTCTTGTACTGTTATCAGCTCTTCATTTCCCCCCAGTCTCCCCTGCTATGCCCCCAAGGAACCATTAATCCAGTGACTGTCCCTATAGGTTTACCTCTTTTGGACTTCATAAACAGAAAAACATTAATTAAAAAAAATACAGGAGGGTGGGGAAGGGAGGGGAAAAAGGGGGAGCTGATACCAAGGGCTCAAGTAGAAAGAAAAATGCTTTGGAAATGTGGATGGCAACAGATGTACAAGGGTCCTCAATACAATTGAATGATGACTTGCCATCAGATTTGTAAGCGTCCCCCAGTAAAGCGATTAATAATAATTTTAAAAGCACCCACACCATAATCAGGTAAAACTGACAAAAGCCTTAATAGAAAAGAAAGTTTTACTACTCGTTCCCATAATAAAAACTGGAACGAATTTAAATGGGTCCTTAGAGAGTTGAGTTAGGCTTGGGAATTGTCCATTCATTTCTCGCACAGCAGAGGATGGGATGCACCGCTTTCAGCATGCTCCCAACCTTCCCGCCTGATCATCCCAGCCTCCTACTAGA
Source organism: Nesogale talazaci (assembly GCA_004026705.1). Taxonomy (NCBI): domain Eukaryota; kingdom Metazoa; phylum Chordata; class Mammalia; order Afrosoricida; family Tenrecidae; genus Nesogale; species Nesogale talazaci. The sequence continues at coordinate 4,416 of PVJH01047044.1, forward strand.
TCCAATGAACACCACTCCGTGTCGGTCTCAGTCAGAGCTGGCATGCTAGTCACAGCCCTTAAACTATATCCTCTTCCAGGAGTGCTTTACTTGCTCATACATTTTCATGTTCCTTAGTTGTCGCTGTTTAATTTGCTACGACTCTCATGAATTCATCCTATTTTTAAAGAAACAACCCATTGCCATCAAGTGTATTCCGCCTGACAATGACCTGCCCTGATAAAACAGAACATTCAGTTTCCAAGGCTGCCAATCTAGACATCTTTGGGGAGGACTCGTGAATTTGAACTGCGGAGAGCAGGAGAGCTTTTGGTGAAGCAGCTGAGCATTCAGGTCTCCTCTCCCACCCCCCCATCCCCAGGGCTCCTGAGGAATCCTGCACCCTCTTCCCTCCCTCAGTTGTCTAGATTCCCCTGCCAGTGCTTTCCGAGCCAGAGCCATCTCTTCCTTCTTGGGGGTATTTCTTGGGGAGCTTTCTGGTACTCTGTCTTCTGAGGTGCTCCCTTCACCAAAGGAGTCCCTTTGCCACTCTCCTGAGTTTGGATCCCTAGTTCCTGAAACTCTCAACTCTTGCTCTTTCTTGATTTACTTCTCGAGGAGCTTCCCGAGCAATCTGTACAGGAGGTCAATTTGCTGAGGCCTTGCATGTTTTTTGTTTGTTTGTTTATTTGTTTTTTGGGGCATCACTGCTCTCTGGTGGTGGGAGTAGGAGGCCCAGCCCCACTGCTGGAATTGAACCTCCATCCCAGTGGCCCGCAGTCCCGCGCACCTTGCATGTTTAAGAATGTTACTCAGCTGAGCCCTGGTGGCGCGGTGGTTGTGTGCAGGACTGCAGCCCACAGGGTTGACAGTTCAAATCCAACAGCAGCTCTCCAGGCGCAAGGGTGGGCTTCCTACTCCCACCAGGGCAGTGATGTGGAAAAAAAAAAAAAGAAAGAAAGAATGTTACTCTACCCACACACTATTGGTAGTTTGACCAGGCTTGGAATTTTAGTTTGAAGTTTTGTTGTTTATCACCCCCACCCCACCCCCACCATTTAAGGTACTATTCAAATTTCCAGTAAGATCCTTTTAAAAGTCGGATGCTATTCTGACTCCTGACTTCCTCCGTTTCTCCTGTCTGTATTTTCAAGTTCCTCTCCTCATTGCTATTTTCTAAAGTTTTACTTACTGATGTGGGTCTGTCGCATACTAATTTTTGGCCTCTTCATAAGCCCTTTTATTTTGTAATTGTTGCCTGTGAACTGGCTGAAGGTGTACGAGTCATCCATCTTACATCCCATGATGCAAATCTCATACACTGCAGTCCCCTCAGTAGTTCCCACACCCAAAGACCTGAAGAACTCCCAGCATCCCTTATCCCATTTCCTCCCTCGATTTCCTCCTCCTCTCCTAATTTGGTCCCTATGTGAATGTTGTCCCTTGGTTATCCCACACTCACTGTCACCGGGCAGGCTAGAATTGTCCCAGTGGATTTCTGAGACTGTAACTCTTTACAGGCATGGAAAGCCTCATCTTTCTCCCTCAAGGTGACTGATGGTTTTGAACTGCTGACCTTTCGGTTAGCAGCCCAATCCATAACTACTGTGCCACCAGGGTTCCTGCCTTCTGTTATCAAGGGCATAATATAACAAGCAAGGCTTTCAGGATTCTGGAAGCTAAGTAAGGGAGGAGGATGAGTGGAGTGTTTTGTGTATATAGTATATTTTAAATCCATCCTCCCATCCGCCTCTGGCGTCTTCTACTCTGGGAGCTGCAGGCACCTGGTTGCCCAGGTAAGGAAGTGATCTTTAAATCAACTTTCAACCAGGTGCTTCATGTTCAGTCCCCCCCTCACAGCCAATTCCAGAAATACCTGGTGCTTATCATTCTTAAACTCTTGTGGCCTTATACAATGCAAGATGTAGTCCCGCGCACAACCACTACGCCACCGGGGCTCAGCCCTAGATGTTATGATTTTTAATTTTTCCCTCTGCTGGTTTGGGATTCAACTTTTTTTTTTTTTTTTTTTACAGCTATGATGTTAGTTACTACTCACTCTTGCTTCGGCTTTTCAGCTTCCAGAATTTTGTTCCTAGCACCTTCTTCCTCCTCTCTTTGTCATCACGGTGCCCGACCTTTCCAAAGAACCATGCATTTGCATGTTGCTGAAATTTTAGAACTTTAATGGAGGTTCGTGCATTGCTCAATCTGACATCTTTTTTAAGTTTTTAATCTGACATCTTAAACTGAGATTTGCAGACTTGATTCATTCTAAACGTGCCCCCTCTAGGCTAGGAGGCCGTCTTCAAGATAGAATTCATCTATTCTGTAATGGGGCAGACATTGACAAAAGGTTCCCTTTAGGCCGGGCAAAAGGAGCTCTGGGAGTGTAGTGGTTATGTGATGGGCTGCTAACTGCAAGGTCAACAGTTCAAACCCCCCAGCTGCCCCCCACGGAGAAAACTACGGCTTTCTACTCTTGTGCAGAGCCACAGGCTCCGAGACCCACAGGGCCGGTTCTAGTCTGCTCGGCAGGGCTGCTCTTAGTCAGCACTGCCTTGATGACAGAGTTTCTAAGCTTGGCAAAGGAAGCGGGTTACACACTGGGCTGTTAACGACAAGGTCAGCAATTCAAAACCACCAGCTAAGGTGAAACTTTCTACTCCCATCAAGAGTTAGTCTCAGAAATCCACAGGCGCAGTGCCTCCCTGCTCTGAGTTCCAATTTACTCAGCGGCCATGAGGGGGGATAGCTCTATCCGTGAAGGAGAAGAAAAGATGCCATTTCCTGCCCTCAAAGGGTGCACAGTCAGTGGGTAAGGTAAGACAATGAAACAAGCTGTTACTCTCAAAATTCAGTGCAATGTCCGTTAGGGGAAACAATTGCTCCACAGGGGCCGTGCGTATCTAGAGCAAGAGGACTCCAACTATGGCCAGGGGCCTGCGGGCCACATGGGACATTCATCTGGCCCGCCGGGTGTTTTTGTCGCCGCTGCCTGTCCTGCTTAGCAGCCAACTCATCCCGGGCACACAGTGAATTTGTTCTTAATTTCTTTTTGAACTATAATCTGGCCCTCCAACGGTCTGAGGGACAGTGAACTCACCCCCTGTTTAAAAAATTTGAGGACTCTTGACCTAGAGGGTGAGGACAGGCTTCTTCAGGGGATAAAGGACATATCCCAAGACTTGGGAATTAAGGAGAGCTGAGGAAAAGAGGTGGAGAAGCCCTTTCAATTGGCAAAGGTTTCTAACCTACCTTCCCTTTCTCAAAAAACAAACAAAAAACTCAGCCCTCTCTTCCCCTTCAGCAGTTAAAAACTTTTATGCTATGGTTCATAATCCAACATAAAGTTTAACATCTGCTTTTGGCTTCCCCATCTCATGCCCTCCTCCCCAGACACACACACACACACACACACACACACACACACAGAGTTTGAGTGCTGGGAACCACTGAACTGGAATAAACACCAGGGATCCCCTCCAGAGTGGTCCTTCCACGTCACACTTTCAGGAGGACTTTCCTGGGTCCAACAGCTCAATCAGCCTGGACTAAAAGTGTCAGTATATCTCTCACCCTCTCCCAACATCATCCCTTTGGAAATAGGAAGGGGGTAAGCAGTTCAAGAGAGGGGCTGTCTCTGCAGCCACTCCCACTTGAATCCCCCTGCCTCTTCCCTCCACCCGTCCACATGCACCGATCAGCCGTGGGAATACAGAGGCACGGCTTCCTCATGGCTCCACCCAAATCAGACTGGACATAGCCCACCCTCTGCACCCCAGCTGTGGCTTGAGATCCTTAGATTATATTTACAAGAAGGCCTTGGGAGATCTACTTCCAATATCCATTTCCAGAGGGAGAAAAACTGAAGCTGGAAGAAAGACAGGCCCGGTTCACCATCACAAAGCCCTCTAGGAGTCCAGCCAGATCTTGAACCCACGTCTGTACCCTCCTGACCTACAGCTTTTCCTTAAGCTGCTCTGTGGGGGTGAGTTGTCATAGAAATCGTTATTTGGGTGGGAGGACCACTGGGGGGAGGGGAGTTGCTATTGTTTCTCCTTCCTACGTATCCCGGCCTTCTCACAACCCTCCACTAGAGGGAAGTGGCTGAGCTGACCTTGGCCTCAAGGGCAGGCCTGCCCCTCCCTGTAGGAACAGCTGGGAAGGGGGCAGATGAAGGACTTGGACTTAGAGGACTTGGACCAATCCTGCCATCAGGAGTCCAAGAGAAATCCCACTTCTAGAGTTTTTTGGTGGGTTCACGCCAGTAGTCAGGGCAGAGTGTATAAAGGGACCAATGACACCTTGACCTGGGGAGAGGGAAAAGAATGGGGGTAACCATCCATGGCTGAGCCCCCAGAAGACGCCCTTCCTCTAGTCTGGCCAGACAGCCCAGTCCTCACCAAAAGCGGAAAAGTGTAGAAGCCAAAGAGACCAAGCAAGGCGCCTGGGCTGACAGCCTGGGTTCTGGGGCAAGCAAGCCCCTGAGTACCTCAGAGAGAGATGGGCAGGAAGATGGTGATTACTTCTCTCTTCGGCCACATGAACGATCAGATGCAAAGTAGGCTGCGATGTGGAATGCAGTCAGACTACCTGTGTTCAAATCCTGCCTCTGCGGCGGTTCCTTTTGTATGACCTTGGGCAGTCACTTAACCTGGCTGTGCCTCAGTTTCTGCATCTATGAAACACCACTCGTGTGATAGGGCCGCTGTGGGAATGGAGAGAATAACTTACAGAATGCCACATGCTTCCTAGCACGTGCAATCAGTTACTCAGCTTTCATTCCTATGAGGAGGCAAAATCAAGCCTCCCCAGGCCTCCTCCTGCACCCCCGCCCCCTACTCACTCACTCACACCGGCCCTGCCTGCGAGCACAGTCCTAGGCCTGCTTGGTGTCATTTAATTGTCACCTTAGCCTTCAAAGCCAAGTACACAGGCAGGAGTCAAGTCCTCCCCTCCCCACCTTTCCTGACTGCTCTGCCCACCAGCCTCTCCTCCCAGCCTCTCCGGAGGTAACCTTTGCTGGTCTGGGAGCTCTAGGATCTCATCCCCCACCCCCCACCGCTCCCTAATGGCACAGCCTGCCACAGAGCTAGGCACACAGCGGGGCTGCAGGAAGACATATTTGCTGACACACTGACGGTGGTTCTGGGCCAAAGAACAGTTGGCAATTCCTCAGGTCCCCAGAATGGACTGCGATGTGGTGGCCGGTGGCAGGTGCCCTTCCTAATCTGGTCCAGCTACCTTAGGAATGGGGGAGGGTGCCAATTTTCTCCTCTCCAAAGTGACACAAACGGAGGTCCCCAAACCCGGCACACCCAGGGGGGAGCCTGCGGTGGCGATGAGGGGACAGGCACCACTGTCTGTGAAGATTCGAGCAAGTTCAAATATTTTTCAGTGGGAATATGGGGGTGGGGTGGGGGTGGGGGTGTCAGGAGACTGGAGACGATGGCGAGAGGTAAGGAGAACGTCTTCGGTGCGCCCAGGCAATTTTCAGGTGCTCGGTCGTCTTGTCCTTCATCCACTTTTCTTCTGTGCGGAATCCAGAGCGGATTACTGGAGTCTCGGGTTAACCAAACCCCTCCCCGGCCCGTCCTCCAAAAGCACCCGGTTTGGAGGAAGGAACACAACACAACTGGATACGTTACAGAGAGGCGGGCTGGGAACAGGTGGCAGGGGGCCTGGGTGGACTTGCGGTTTGCTCGCTCTGTGGCTTTTCCAGCCCTTCTCTCTCAGGGCCATTTGTTGGGCAGGGTAACTTCTTAGAGCCTGTGGCTCACCGCCCCCCCCCTCCCCCGCGCCCAGGTCCCCAAGGTCCTTGGGGGGCAGTGAATAGAGACCCCTCCACCTCCCACCGCGGGAGGCATGCGCAAGCTGGGTAGGATGCTGAGGGACAGGTGAGGAGTTTTAACTCCCCGGCCCCCGGCAGTCCGACTCCGGGGACGGCAGCCAGGCGCTCAGGTGGCCCCACCCGCGGAGCCGACACTCACCAACTCCGTCCTCAGCGTCACGAGCTTATCCCCCAGGCCGTGACCCGGGCTGGACGTCCCCGGGAGCCGCAGGGCGCCGCCGGTCCCCGGCTCCCTCTCCCCTCGCAGCCCGCGGAGCAGCCCTTCGGGGGTCCTTCTGCCCACCTTGCTCTCCACGTCGCGCAGGTCGGGCGTCTGCGACTCTGCAGTCCCCTCCATGGGGACCCCAGCGTGGGCAGCGCCGGGGCCGGGACGCCGGGGGCCGGGGTGGCTCTGGCTCCCCGGGGTCCTGCCTTCTCCGGCGCTGCGGCGCAGCGGAGCCGAGCGGAACCCAGCGGAACCCAGCGGAACCCGGCCGTCCCCGCCCCCGCGGGAGGAGGTGCCGTAAATCTCCGAAAAGCCGCGCAGAAGCACAGCCCACTCCAGCGCCGCGCAGACCCCCTCTGGCCTTGGGCCGCCAGGGACCAGGCGACGTGGCATTTGTACTTGGCTGGGCACCGAAGAGAATTCCATCCGGCCCCTGAATCCAGCCAGACACCCCGCGGGCGCCCCACAAATGCGCGCGGGCGGGTGGGATGAAGACTGACGTCTCCTGGGGCAGACAGGGCCGTGGAAGGTTAACGCACAGCAACAGCAAGGCTTGCCTGGCATTTGGGAAGGCTTCCTGGAGCAGAGGAGCTGGATCTAATGGCTACATTTAGCTGGTCACTGCGTGTGCGCGAAAACACGCACGCGCCCGCGCGCAGAGTTTTAGACCCCAGTGGCTAGACTTTAGACCCAGAGAGCAGAAAGTAAAGTTTTTCCATTCAGTGAGGCGCAAAATACTGCCGCAGCTAGAGGGCCCACAGGGCCGAATGCTGCTGGACCCTGTAGACTGGTGTTTCTTTCTTTTTTTTTTTTTTTTGGGGGGGGGACATCACTGCCCTCAGGTGGTGGGAGTAGGAGGCCCAGCCTTTGCTCCGTGGAGCTGGAATCGAACCTCCATCCCAGTGGGCCGCAGTCCCGTGCACAACCACTACGCCACCGGGGCTCAGTCCTAGACTGGTGTTTCTTAAGCTTGACTGTGCTCCGAGGCACTATGGATTTTCTTCTGTCAGTGGTGGGCCCTGCGATTCTGTATTTCTTTTTTTGGGAGGGGGGCATCACTGCCCTCTGGTGGTGGGAGTAGGAGGCCCAGCCT
>PVJH01047045.1:0-11508 GCA_004026705.1 Nesogale talazaci
TGTCTCCGTGTCTTGTTGCTGCTGTCACTGAAATCCCCCGGATGGATGGTTTTCAAGAACAGAATTGTCCAAGACTCAATTCTGAAATCCCTTTTAAGTCCCCAACAGATGTGCCAGCTGACAGTCATCTGAGAGTGGTTTGAAATGCTCACGTCCACAGCGCCGATCCCTCGGGTCAGAACTGCGGTGGTTGTTGCTGCTGTCATCATCACCGCCAGGAACCACGGAGTCAGTTCCAACTCACAGTGGCCCTAGGCACAATGGCATGGAACACTGCCCACCCATCCTGCCCCATCTTCACAATTTTTCTTCTGTCTCGGCCCACTGCTGCGACCTCGGTGTCACTCTGTCCTGCTGAGGTGCTGCCTCTTTCTGGCTGCCCCTCTACTTTCCCAAGCATAGTGTCCTTCTCCGAGGCCTGGTCTCTCCTGGCGGCATATCCCAAGCACTTGCCAGCATCCTTGCCTCTAAGGAGCAGTCTGGCTGTACTTCTTCCAGGACAGATCTGCTTGTTCTGTTAGCACTTCTTAGTACTGCCTTCACCGGCGCCATCATTCAAGTGCATCGACTCTTCGTCCCTCTTCCTTCTCAGAACTCAGGCCCAAGGATTTGCATCTTTGCAAAATTCTTCAGGTCATTTAAGTGCTGAAGGTCCGGGAACAAATTTGAGAAAGGCTGGACTCTTCCTCCAATGAGCCTGATTTCCTGGACAAGACCCTGCCCCCTCCCTGGTTGCCTGGCTGAATCAGAAAGGCAGCAGTAGGACCCCTGGACTGTTAAAAATCCAGCATGACTAGAATCACACGGTCGAATGATACTTGTGGTCGTTACCTAATTTCATCTCAACTTGAAGAGACATCAGAGTGCTGGGGTGGAGTTTCACCTGCCGATCAGGTCACAGCCTAATACTGACTCTCTGTGGACATGGCCTTCTCATAGAGGATTCTGGGAAACTACCCCCATCTCTCTGCCTTCACCTTCCCGCTGGCTGGCCCTGAGGCAGTCGGGGCCCCGTAGATGTGTCCTCCACCATTGGGCCTCCAAGATGTTGCACCCACTCACCTATGCTATTCCTGCATTGCTTGTGACTGCTTGAATCTTAAGAGGGACTTATGGACTTGAGTGTCCTAGTCTGGGTTGTTTTCCTGAAAAGCCTACTGAGATAAAGCTCTTCCTGATAATATATGAGTGTCACTGGATTTGTCTCTCTAGTCAACATAACCTAACATAATAGTCAAATACCACAGCCTCGCTTTGTGCTAGTCTGGGTTGACTAGAGAAACAAATTCATGGCAATTCACATATGTGTATAAGAAAGAGGTTTCTATAAAGGCCAGTCGAATATTGAGAAAACATCCCAGGCCAGACCAAATGAAGTCTATAAGTCTGATATGAGGTCATATGTCTGATACCAATCTATAAATTCCTCTTCAGACTCATGAAATGCATGCAATAATGCCAAATACAGGAAGAGCACAGGCCAGTGGGTGGTAAGTTTGGTGGATCCAGTGGTGGAATAAGCATCTCAGGGATGGCAGGAGTCTCCACATGACTTCTCCAGCTCTCACGGCTGCATCAGGGTAGGTCCATGTGGCTTCTCCGCAGGGTTGTCTCAGGGAGTCAGCAGAGAGAGTATATGTCTCCTGCCTCCAAGGAGGAAATACAGGAGCTTCCAGAATCCTCCAGAGAAGGCCATGCTTTCACAGAGGCCTCATTGACTACAACCTAACTGACAGGCTAGTCCCTACCCCTTCACTTTTAATCCTCTCAAGTCCCAAATGGACACCATATTATGTAAGTACCACACACCTGACTATGAAGAAAACGAAAACCATCACAATTGGACCCATAAAAATTTAACAAATGAAGAAGGAATTCATCAGTGACCAATGTCCATGCATTATATGGCAATACATTGAGGAAGTGAACAGACTTTGGGCCTCGACTCAAGTCCTCCTTCAACACAAGAACAACCTGGCATTCTGTGATGTTCATCCTCCCAACATAATCACTAAAGGCAAAATGGGCGCATAAGCAAATGTGGTGAAGAAAGCTGATGGTGCCCGGATATCAAAAGACATAGCATCTGGGGTTTGAAAGGCTTGAAGTTAAACAAGCAGCCATGTAGCTTGGAAGCAACAAAGCCCACATGGAAGAAACACACCAGCCTGTGTGATCATGAGGTGTCAACAGGATCAGGTAACAGACATCAGAAGACCCAAAGCAAAAAACACATTGTTGAGAATGAGGCGGGTTGGGGCAGAAACCCAAAATCCATCTGTAGACAATAGGACACCCCCTCACAGAAGGATCACAAGGAAGGGATGAGTCAACCAGGGCACAGTCTAGCACAATGAAACACACACTATTCCTCTGGTTCTTTGAGATTTTCTCACCCCCCCCACTATCAGACCCCAGTCCTACCTTTCAATTCTGACAAGACCATAGCACGTACACTGGTATAGATAAGAACTCACGTTCATGGAATCCAGATCAGATAAATCCCAGATCAGAATAGAAGTGGGTGTAGCAATGCCAAGAGAGTCAAATGCATACCTCCCCCCTCCCCCTGGAACAAAATGTGGGTAAAGGTAGACAATGGTGGGTTAAGGTGTGAAAATAATAATAATTTATCAAAGAGTCATAAGGATGGGGTGTGGGGGAGTGGGGGGGGAAGGAACTGATACCCGGGCTCAAGTAGAAAGAAAATGTCTCAAAAATGATGATGGCAACATAAGTGCAAACAGGCATGCTACAATTGATGTACAGATTGTTATAAGAGCTCCCAGTAAAATGATCTACAAAAAAAAAATAAATAAAAAGAATGCCCAGGCAAGCGGCAGTCAAGAAAGCAAGTGGTGTCTTATACTGGGCAAATCTTCTGCAAGAGGCCTCTTCAGAAGCAATGATGTCACTGTGATCACTCACATTCATGTGACCTTTTCTTTCCCATCACCTCATGTGGATGCCGAAGTTGGACAATGAAAACAGAAGACAGATGAAAGGCTGGATTCACACCATGGTTTTGGATAAAAAAAATGAATACACTCCAGACTGCCAGAAAATCAATGAGTCAATCTTAGGAGAATTCCAGAATTCTCCTTATGTATGAGTTCTGGTGGACTAGAGGGAAAAAAAGTCCAGAGATACTCATATGTGCATAAGAGAGAGCTTTATATAAAAGATCAATTATATATTAAGAAAACATCCAAGTCTAGTCCAGATCAAGTCCATAAATCAGATACTAGCCCACATGCCCAATACCAGCCTGCAAATTTTCTCTTCCGACTCATGCAACACGTGCAATGACACTGAAGGCAGGAAGATCTTAAGCCAGTAAGTGGAAAGTCTTCTGGTTCCTTTGGCGCTGGAAGCATGTCAGCACTGACATGAGTCTCCATGTGGCTTCTGCAGCTCCAGGACTCTGGCTCCATCAGCATGGCTCCATGTGGCTTGTCATCAGGAATGTGTAGCAGAGAGAGTCTCCTACTTCCAGGGAGGACGGCAGGAGATCCCAGAATCCTCAGGAGAAGGCCATGCTCACATAGAGGCCTTATTGGCTAGGACCTGATAGGCTAGACTCCACCTCTGCCTGTTGAACAGATCACATAACGGCCACACCTTAGAAGCATGAAACTTTATCTTGACTGCTTTGGCCATATTGTCAGGAAAGACCAGTCACTAGGAAAGGACATCATGGCTGATGAAGCAAAGAAACCCCTCCGTGAGATAAATGACAGCAAGGCCAAAGCCAAGGATCAGACAATGACTGTGAAGATGGCTCTGGGCTGGGCAGTGTTCCCTTCTACATAAGGTCACCATGAGTTGACGCTGGTTCAGAGGCCTTCAACAGCAACTACATTAACCTGGGATGTCTGCTGCCAACCAAATGGAAAGGACTGGAAGACTCTGAACACAAGCAGGGGCTTCAAACAACGTGCGGGAAAATTCCATCCTCTTTTCATCCCATTTTTCTATCAACTTTTTGAAGGGCCCTCACATTTCTTAAAATATAAAAGCAATATTGCATCTCTCTCTCTTGTATCTTTAGGAAAAAGCCGGTCCTCATAGTGACTTTTCATAAAGAAATACATGCCTCAGGCGATCTCTAGGCCCAACTGAGGGTCAGGTGTAATGGGACTGGCAAGGATTTCTTGATCTAGTTTGCTGCCCACAACATCACAAAGGCCATCAAGTCCCCTCACCCTGTCTCTGACCCTATCCACCTAACAGATGTCTTCTTGGAGTCAAATGACAGTGAGCATCTTAAGGTGATGAAGCCTACCCACTTGTCCGGTGAGAAGGAATACAGAGAGGCTCCCCACTATATTGCTTTCTGGGCCGTCTCATGACCATGTAATGTCCACCATGCAACAGAGTCATAACTGCTTGGCGTTGACTCCATTATACCCAAGCAAACTGTACTTAGTGAGAAATAAGTACTGCCTTTTCCTGCGTTTAATTCATCAGACATCGACAGCACTCCACATATGACATCCTGGGACATCAATCCAGCAACAATGACTGTTGATTCTCCAGGTATCCCAGAGGAGGCCTCCATGCCAAAGGCATTGTCTTCTTCTTCCTTGTCTTGTTTTCTTTTTATGATTTTGAGTTCTGTTCCCCACTTTTCTCCCACTTTATCCAAGACCTTCTGATATGACCCTCTACAGAGCAGTTGGAGGGGGTAGCCGAGCACCATCTAGTTCTTCTGGACTCAGGGCTGTGGACGTTGATATTCCTATGTGCCATGGACCCTTTGGACTATCTGTCGCTATGATCCTCTAGTTCCCTCACTCCTCTCTCCATAGGGTTTTCGATGGTTGATTTTCCAAAGGCGCCGGTGGACGGACTCGAACCTCCAGCCTTTCACTTAGAAGCCAGACACATTCGGTTTGCATCACCTTACCTGAAGAAGATGGTCATGTGCAGGCTAAAAGCAGAGGGGTTTGATGTTTTCATCTGACTGGAAAATGGACAAGCTCTCCTCTTGACGCTTGAGGAAACGGAGCCCTAGCCTCCCAACATGTCTTTTGAGTTCCCCCGCCTGCACGATGAGAGAGCTTATTCTTTCCCTTTGCATATGAGTTGAAGGGTCTGTGTAGAAAATGGCAGTAAACTAAAGTTCTCCATCAAATGGCCTCCCCTCTGAGAATCCTCTTTGGCAGCCTGAGGACGCCAACCCGCCTGCCTCTGGTCACGGGGCCCTTTGCAGAGCAGTCTGCAAACAGCAGGCCAGCCTTGTGGGCCCAGGCTCACACGTGGAGGGAAAAGAAAAGACTCCACTTAACCTCAAAGAAAGGGCAGGTGCTTTTTCCTGCTGGATTACAGGCTGCCAACATTTCCTGTAGGCGTAGGGCTGAGCCTCCAGAAGCCCTGAGTGGCCTTGAATGCCCCCACCCCCACCCCATATAACATTTCAAAGCCGAGCAGGCAGGGCCTTGTGAGAACAAATAGGCCAGAGAATGGCTACCCCTGAAGTGTGCTTGTGGAGAGAGGAGTGCCCTGGGTCCTGAGGAGGCTGGAAAGGACAGCCTGGGCACCCCAGGCAGGGAGGAGGTCAAAATTGCAGAGAGGCCTTGCCCCCAGACCACGCTGGAGGACACTGAGGCCATGGAGGGGATCTAAGTAGGCGAGATGGGGAGGGGACAGACAGCATGTCTCTATTTGGTTTACTCACTGCTGCTGCCAGGGTGTCAGTCTCGAGCTTGAGCAGGAAATGAGCTCCAACTCTTGACTCTGAGCTGGCCTGTGAGCCCCAGAAGGAAAGTTGCTTCAGTGTGATTTTGCAGCACTCACCCAATCCTTTCCTGCGCCAGGAGGCTAGAGAGCAGGCGCAAGACAGAGAACGTGGCGTCTGCCTTCTTGGCCTCCGCTTCCTCCGCTGTGGAATGAGCTTGCTCTGACTCATCTCCCAGGAGGGCTTTGACAGAGTTCCCAGGGCCCCCAGCACAACAGCTGGCCTGTCCCGGACACCCAATGCTTGGATCCTAAGGACCTGTCTGGGTTGTACTGGCCCCCCTGCCCCGCCAAAGCTATGTCTACACCCCAGTCCCTAAAGCTTGTGAGTATGACATTAGGGAGAAGAGTCTTGGTGGATGAGGAGTATCTCCTACCCTGAGATGAAGCCGTGGTCCTGGGTAACCCAGTGGCGGCTGCTCTTAGGGGCGGTCAAGTTGTCTCTAACTCACCAAGGTCAAAGGGCCAGGCAGGGCCCTGCCCCGTGGCCCCTGACAGCAGTCGGTATCTTTGAGCTCATCCTTGCCTCCTGGCACCAGCTACTTCTCATCTGTCTGCACCTACCTCAGCAGAGGCAGATTCGGAAAGCTGCTCTCCACCCGCCGCCTGGGGGCAGTCCACTCCGCAGTCCACTCTGCTGGCCCCAGGCAGCCCCTCCCACCCGACGGCTTTCTCCAGACACCCTCCTGGATCCCGCGGCTGTGCACAAGACTCCGCGGGGCAAGTCACCTCCTCGATAGACTGTCTCGATCTGGAAACTCCGTGGACACGCGTCCACCGCGGACGACCCTGCCGCTGTGCAGGACACCGAAGATGTCGCTTTCCATGGCTCAGGAACACACCCATCCCCACGCTGTGGCAAGCTGGCAGGCAAGCGGCGGTGGATTACCCGGGAGGGCCCAGTGGTCCTTGTCCTAGAAAGAGAAAGGCCGAGGGGCAGGCGAGAGCGAGGGAAGGGACGATGCAGGCGCCCACACCCCCTTATGCTGCCCCAAGGAACACTTGGAGGCGCTAGACCGGTGGTTCTCAACCCGTGGGTCGCGACCCCCTTGGGGCCGAAAAACTCTTTCACAGGGGTCGCTCGATTCACAACAGTAGCAACACGACAGTTATGAAGGAGCGATGAAGATCCTTTTATGCTTGGGGGGTCACCACCACATAAGGAACGGTATTAAAGGGTCGTGGCATGAGGAAGGTTGAGAACCACTGCTCTAGACATTGGAGAAGGCAGGAGGGTGCGCCCTGAGGGTGCTGAGTGGGTGCTGCAGCGTGGACGTGCCTTACAGCTACCATACAGGTGGCTGTATCCTATGTGTTTCTTTTCTTTTCTTTCTTTTTTTCTTTTGGTAATATCTAGAATGAGCAAAATCTAGAGACAGAAAGTAGATTAGAGGTTGCCAGGAGCTGGGAAGAATGAGAGAAGGAGAAAGAAAAAAAATTTGACTAAAAGTACAGCTGCTGTGGTGGGAGCTCTGTCTTCTGGTCCAATTTTAAATAATAATAGTGATCTTTTTAACTTTCAATCATGGATTGGGTGAAGGTTAGGAGAACAGATCCATTTTCCTCTCAGCCATCATAGGCCTCCTAGTCCCTTCTTGTTGATTTCAGTCCCTGGGCAATCACCCCCTTTCTCCCACCTCCTCCCTGTTCTCCTGCTCCTACCCCTGCTTCCTTCAGGAGCCACCTGCACTCTGTCAGTGCTGTCCTCTGGACCTTAAATGATGGATTATTTTATGGTGCTCAGACTTCCCTAATGCTGCTGTTCATTTGAAACCCACGTAATGGCCATGGTTTTAGTAGTAAGATATGAAAATAATCATAACCTATGATTCATAAAGAGGTCACAAGGGTGGGGGGTGGGAAGAAGAACTGATACCAAGGACTCCAATAGGAAGTAAATGTTTAGAAAATGACGGTGGCAACATATGTACAGATATACTTGATACGATTGATGTATGGATTCTTATAAGTGTTGTAAGAGCCCCCAGTAAAATGATCTTTTAATTTTAAAAAAAAAGAATCCATCGGTGTTTCCTGGAGCCTGAGTTAGTCCAGTTAACCCTGCGGAGAAGATTGGTCATGAGGGCCCTAAATTCACAAGCTTTCCTAGCCCAGGGCAATAACGCCTCTGGTCCCCATGCCACCTGTGACCCCTCCTCTCTGACCTGGGCTGCAAGGTGCTTGGGTTCTGCCATTCCTGGTGCCCCCCTGAGCCATCCCTGCCTGACACCTGGGGAGCTGGACAGGCACTGGGCTGCTGGTCTATGTGTCAAGTGGTTGTCACAGCACAGAACCACAGACTTCAAACAATTAGGTCTCTGTAGGCTGGGGGGATGGGGAGAGGCTCTGCTCTGTGTCTGTGTCCCAGATCCTGCCTTGGGGAACAAGGCGGTTCATATCCTCTATCCCATCTTCAGAAAGCTCCCGGCATTCCTTGGCTTGTGGTTCCATCACCTGGTGTCCATCCTCACTCTTCCTGTCTCTGCGTCTCTCCTCCTTTTTTATAAGGACATGAAACCAAAGCCAATCTGTCTTGGAAGAAACACACCCGGTGTGCTCCTCAGAGGCTATGTGGCAGTTACACAATCTGCTGTCAGTTTGAGACTTAAGAGTGAAGGGGTGGGTTTAGCCTGTCAATCATGTCACAGATTGAGGCCCTCCTTTGGAGATGCTAAGGAGATAATAGCTCACTGGAAGCCGGACACAAGCTTACTCCCTGTGAGACATTCCTATGGAGAAGACACATGGAGCTATGCTAGAACCCTGGAGCTGAGGGAACTACGTGGAGATGCTGCTAGGACTGAGATGTTTCTACCACCACTGGATCCACACCACTCTCCCCCCACTGGCCTGTGACTGTCCTGCATACAGCAGTATTGCATGTGCTTTTTGAACCTGAAGAGGAATGTATAGATTGATATTGGACATACAGGATGGTCAAGGGTCCGGCGCCCTGCCAGGGCCGTCACGCTGGGAGGGAAGGCCTAACCCCAGGGGCCTGTTTTCTGTGCTGCCTTGGCTTCTGCTGACACCAAGAGGCCTTTCAGTGGCCTCAGCACAAGCTTCTTTACCCCGTCCCAATGAGTAAGGACCTGTAGCCAAACAACCCTCCTTCTCATATTAGCTCCCCTTATTCCCAAATAGCAGATGTCACCTTCCTGGCAGGACAGGGAGTCAGTCAAGCAAGCCAGTCCCATCCTCCTGGGGGAACCAGAGCTCACCCCAACCTCGTCACTGCCCTCGGGTGGCCTCCCACCGCCCTGGACTCTCCACTCCGTCCCGAGGACAGTCCCTGTGGGGCGCGCAGCAGCCAGCAGCCCCTAGTCTGTGACTACATGTGACGAATAGAATCTTGATGATCTTATCTGCCCGGTGCCAAGTGCCCTGTGTTCAGCCATCCCCATACCTCGAGCGTGGGAACTCTTCTCTCCATAGCAGACAAGTGGAAAAAGCACCCACCCAAAGTCTGTGGCCATGTTCTCAGGTCTCCAGGCACGGACCCGGCACACCGGGACCTGGCATGGGAGGCAGGGTCCCCAGTCTGAGGTTCAGGAGGAAAGAAGTAAGCCTACCCCTCAGGATAGGCCCTTGAAGGAGGTGTCCCCAGTGCAGCCAGGAGTTGTGGAGTCAACACGCCTACTGTGCCGACTGCTGAGCTCTAGTCTGCTTGGATCACACGTGTGTGGGACTTCTGGCCATGTGGAAGTCCAAGCACAGCCTACTGGTTTCTGGAACTGGGGAGCAAGCTCAGGAGACACAGATGGCGTCTGCCCCTCAATCCCAGTGCTCCTCCTCCACCTGGAAGCGTGCGTGAGTTTAGGACTCCAGCAGTCCAGGTCTTATTTCTTTTCTCTCTTTTTAAATTATAGTAATAGAAACTTTTTTAAAAAATCATTTTATTGGGGGCTCTTATCACAATTCATCCATCCATACAGTATGTTAAGCACATTTGTGCATTTGCTGCCATCATCATTTTCAAAATAGTTTCTTTCTACTTGAGCCCTTGGTATCAGCTCATTTTGTTTCCCTCCCTCCCTTATGAGCCCTTGATAATTAATAAATTATTATCATTTTGTCATGTCTTACACTGACCGATGCCTCCCTTCACCCACCTTTCTGTTGTCTGTCTCCCAGAGAGGGTGTTATATGCAGATCCTTGTGATCAG
Organism: Nesogale talazaci; assembly: GCA_004026705.1. Classification (NCBI taxonomy): domain Eukaryota; kingdom Metazoa; phylum Chordata; class Mammalia; order Afrosoricida; family Tenrecidae; genus Nesogale; species Nesogale talazaci. Next base: position 9,906 of record PVJH01047045.1, read on the forward strand.
TTCCCCCTTTCTCCACCCACCTTACCCTAACCCTCCTGGTATTGCTATTCTCAATATTAGTCCTGAGAGGTTTATCTGTCCTGTAGTCCTTGTTTTTCCAGCTCTTATCTGTACCCATGTACAGATAAATCTGGTTTAGCCAGATTTGTGAGGTAGGATTGGGATCATGATGGTTGGTGGGGGGAGAGGGAGGAAGCATTAAAAAACTAGAGGAAAGTTGCATGTTTCATGAGTGCTACACTGCACTCTGACTGGTTCATCTCTTCCTTGTGACCCTTCTGTAGAGAGATCTCCAATTGTCTACAGATGGGCTTTGGGTCTTCACTCCCCCTCATTCACAATGATATGATTTCTTTGTTCTGGGTCTTTGATGCCGCCTGCCACCGACACCTCATGATTACACAGGCTGGTGTGCTTCTTCCATGTGGACTTTGTTGCTTCTCAGCTAGATGACTGCCTGTTTACCTTCAAGCCTTTAAGAACCCAGACACTACATCTTTTGATAGCCGGGCACCATCAGCTGTCTTAACCACATTTGTTTATACAGCCATTTGTCTTGAACGATCATGTCAGGAAGGTGAGTATCACAGAATGCCATATTATTAGAACACAGTGTTCTTGCATTAAGGGAGTACTTGAGTAGAGGCCCAATGTCTGTCTGCTACCTTAATACTAAACCTATAAATATATGTACATAGATCGATGTTCCTATTGTTATATCTATGTATATTTACATATGTACATGCCTGTAGTTAGACCTCTTTAATATTATTTGCCTCCTAGTTCTTACCTATATTTCCTTTTACTTTCCTCTTGTCCCACTACCATGTTCGACCTTTACCCAGGCTTCAGTAATTCCTCTGTTACCTTGCCCCTGAGCAAGTCCTACCAGGCACGCTATGCCCTTCTAACCATCAATTTTAGATCGCTTGTTTTCTTGCTCCTGCATTTATTAATACCCACTTCCTTTCCCCCACCTCCTCCTTTCACGTGTTACCAGGAACTGTGGGTCTCATGGTTTCTCCTCCAATTGTTTCTCCCACCTATCATATCTAGATAGATATGGAGACAGTAAAAAGCACAGAAACAAGACAGAGCAGAACAGAACAACGAAACAAAACAGAACAACAATGACACAAAAAGAAAAGCCTATAAATAGTTCTGTTTGCCGATCTTTAGGAATGTTTTCAGGTCCAGTCTGATGGGGTGCCACACCTTGGCCCCAAAGTCTACTTTTGGCATTCCCTAGGGACTTCATTGCTTTGCTCCCCTTGCTGCAGTGTTTCGCCCCAGTGTGGTGGGGTCAGATCGGGCACAGTCCCCTCACTGTGGCTCCAGTGCTGTCCCTGGAAGCTCTAGGGCTCAGTGAGGCACGTCGTGTCTCATGGTGGAGTCGACCCTTGGTCCTCTCTGTGCATGGACTACTCTGAGCAGGAATTTCGCCCTCGGTCTTTGGTGAGCCAGGATGTGTTCCACTCTGTCTCCATCCCTCTTTGCTTGCTCCTGTGTACTCTGATCAGACGTGTCCCTCTCCTGAGCTATAGCTTCAGTGCTGTCCTCTGAAGTCAATTCTTCTGGCGGGGGGGGGGGGGGGGGGGGGGGG